>JAGGAU010008406.1:0-20489 GCA_017657275.1 Termitomyces sp. T108 | reverse complement strand
CAGATTGCTGCGCTGCGAAGATCACGCTCGCCGAGTTTACCACGCTCGCCAACGCCGCCGCCTGTACTGCCGCCGCTCGAGTTACTGGGAGGGGAGGTCCCTATGAATGCCAGCACTATCTCATTTCTTCACCCCCCGGCGCAACCCTCACCCCCTTTACCGCATTCGCTATATAGCCACGGCCCGTCTAGGAACCAGCAGCCGGGGTCAAGAAGTACCAGCCGGGACGAGCTCTTGCTGGATGATCCCAGACGGCTCCCTCATGAAACACATACGGGACCTTTACCACTAGCCGAAAGTTCGATTCCCTCGCGCGGTAAGCTCGTTGATCTTACTTTTGATTTAAATCATGTGTTCATTGTGTTATGATATCTAACTCAGCAGACCTTACGGACAGTGGCTCTCGGACGGATGAAGAGTGGAATAGGATTACGCAGAACGTCAGATCGACTAGGGGTGATGGGGCGTATCGGCGTGGTACGCCGTGGTCGCTCTGGCCTACCCCCGGAGGAAGGGCAGGTGACAATGATGGAAATGAGGGTGATGCGGAGGAAGAGGAGGAAGTTCAGGAGGTGCTCGAGCATCCCAGTAATGGTGACATCTGGAGCAGCCCGGTACCACCCACACTCGGCGAGCTGCGATCTCCGTCACCCTTATTCAATCACCTCGATGATCTTGATTCACAGCCTCCCCCTGTACCCCCACCACGTCGATCTGGCCAAGTCGTAGCCCCGCCGACTTTACCGCCAATAGAAGATCAGGTTTTATCCCACGGGGTGTGGGATGTCCCGATGGAGGAGATGCTAGACACTGTATGGAGTCGATATCCGGGCGACAGGATGAGCCAGACAACGCAACAATCACAGCCTCACCTCGGGTCTACTCAGCCTCCGCCTCTGTCGAGAATCACGATCCCGAGTCAACGCGAACGTGAACAGACCCCCGTAGAAGACAATGTCTCGGTTAGTGCTACGACGGGATCTGTATCCGACATTGCCTCCCCGGTGCCGGCACACGCACACACACATGCAATGCCTGCACCAACTTTTGTTGCGTGGCTTGACCGTGAGGATCCATGGTTCTTCCGGGCTCCCGAACAAGAGCCCGGGCCGTCGTCGGGACAGGCCTCGAGGGGTCCTTCGAGCACCCACGCTCACCTTACTGCAACCACGAGCACCACTTCTCATTCCGCTTCCAGTTCCAACTTTGGTGAGCCCTCAAGCAATGCCTCAGCGGCGACAGCGACGGTTAGTCCGTCTATACTTGATACGTATGCTGCCTCAAGGTTGCAGGCGCTGCAGGGGATCGGGACCGCGCTTGAAGGGATTGGCCAAGTGCTGAGAGAGAGTGAGTACACGCTGGCACCGTATTTGAGGGAGGGGAGCAATAGCAGTGGTAACATCGCGAACACGAATATTGGTAATGGAAGCACGAGCACGAGTATGGTGAATGCGACGGTGGGAGAAGTTCGTCGCACGAGCAGGTCACCGGTGAGGAATGGTGGAGAGGTACGAACGAGTGCGTGGAGGTCGATCTCTGGTCATGCGAGTACGAGTGGGGAGGGGAATAGGCAAAGAATTAGAGAGGAGACGGTGCGTAGCACGGGGACGGCGAGGGTAAATGCGCCGACTATTCCGTCAGACAATATCGAGCTTGGTAAGTCTGTCTTCTTTGGTTTTTCTTTCTTCTCTTCCTTCACACTTTCGTGATGTTCATTGTGTGATGTATCTTAACCTTCCTCTCATCTAGAATGGCCAATGCGCGGTGTATCTGCAGAGTCTCTACTCCTTCCAGAAAACATGCCTGAAAACGAAACAGAGAGCTTTAGGGACGCGGTCGAGAGAATAACTAGGCATTTACCTTCGACGGCGGCGACGGGGTCTTTTGAGACGTTGCTACCCGACAGCACCTCTGAGAGTGAGACTGAGAGCTTTAGGGATGTGACGGAGAGAATGGCGAGACACGTGCCTTCGGCGACGACAACAGGGTCTCTTGAGAGGTTGAGGCAAAGAGCGGTTGCTCTACAAGCTGCTGTGCGTGATATGGATGAACGGTGGCCCGATAGGAGTGTTGGAACTAGTGCAGAGGGACAGATCGACGATCAGAGGAGCGGGTCACCGTATCCTTCAATAAGGTCGACGGAGCCTGTTGAGCCGTATTTGTCCCCTTGGGGTGAGTTTTCGCTGTATTCGAAGCGAATGAAGCTCATGATTTTCTGATCAGACAATGCCCCTGGTACCTCGATTGGACGTGACCGCGCACTCCCGACGAATACGTCAATGCTGTTCCATGATGGGCCTTCCACGTCGGCGTTTTCGAATGATAGTACGCAGGTAACATCGACAACGGATCAAACGTTCGTCTCTGGCTGGAGGTCGGTTGAACCTGTGATCCCTCGTGTCCGTGAACCGCCCAGCCGAAGTCCGGAGAGAGAAAGAGAGATCGAACGAGAGAGATTGAGGTTAACTGAAAGACCGTGGTTGAGGCCTCCACGCACGAGTTCAAATACATCACCACTCTTTCCGGGGACGTCGCTCAACAACCTTCGTGCACGCCCGTACGTCAGTCAATCGAGTACGCATGCTCATGGCAATTCGTATGCCCAGACACACTCGTCCGTGTCGTCTTATTCGCCGTTGTTGTCTGCGGGTCCCACTGAGAGCGCTGCTGATGCACAGCGGAGGATCGCTCGGTTGGGACTGATACAGATGCAAAGACAGCGAGCCAATTCGGGGAGAATGCCGTCTGTTGAATCTCCGTTCGCCTCCTCCGCCTCGTCGACGTTCCCGACGAGGCCACTTCCTCCGCGCCCGAGAGGCTTCGAATCGTTCCCGCCTCGTAGTTCTTCGCCTGATAGGAACGGCTATAGGATGCGCCTTGCGGAACAGCGGGCTAGGTTTGATGGCATTCGGGAACCGGATACGACGTCCAGTTTGTATAATGCGGCGTTGGACACACTGGACTTGTTTAGTGCTGTTCGGCCCTCCCGGAATTCAGGTGAGTCAAGTCCTGAACGTCCGCATCCGCCTGCAGGGCTTCGTTTCGTTCGCCGCTCGTTTGACCGTTCTGGAGAATCTACTCCGGCTTCTGACCCTCCTTCGTTCTCTTCGGCTTCGAGTGGACCGAACAGTAGGCGCTTGAGGTTCCCGGCGCTTGAGAATTTGGATCGTACGATTCGCGAGGAATATCTATCTGTACCGTCACTTCCCTCACCTGGCCTCGAGTTTGAGTTTGCACCTGCTGCTTCTGCTCCAAACGGTTCTGGTACATCAGAATCCCACGACGACCGTCAAACCAACACTGCTCGTCCTTCTCATTCTGAGGTATCGCATGCAGCTCCGGCGAGGCGTTCGCCGTCACCTGTACCACGCAGACTTGAGGGCTCACCACCAAGGCGGCCATCTCCTCCAGGGCCCCCTAGGTATATTGACCCGGAGGCTTTCGCCCCCGGACCGTTTAGGAATACGATTCAGTCCTTCTGGTCTGCGAGAAATAACAGGTCAGGCAGTCGTCCTCGTGCCTCGCCGACTCGAGGAACAGCTGCCCAACCTCAGTTTCATGTTACGCCGCCTTCGCTTCCGCCTCTCGCGTTTGAAGAAGAATATAGGTCTGCTACTCAGCGGCCTGGTCGTTCTAGTGGAGATGTATGTTATTCCATCGTTCAAGCCATTGTATTCTGGTTTGAATCTCCTCTCTAGTTAACTTCGTACCGAAATGAATTTGACGAAACTGCTACCGCTAATGTATGTATTAGACCATCGTTGTTTCGCCTGTAGCAACTCATCCTTCATTAGCTTCGCGCCCTTTTGAACCGACATCATTTACCATCGTCTGATAGACCTCCAACTCCTCAAAGGGTAAGTCGTACGATGTTGAATAATCCAACAACTAATCAACATTTTAGTTTGCCGAGGTCCTGCATCAGCTCGATTCACCTGTATGCTCTGTTTACGTTCACCAAGTTTTCGTCTCAACTCATCTTTATTTCTCAGCTCGACGTTCTGGACCGCATTCTTATGCCCCAAAGCAATCCAACCCAATCGTCCACAACTTCTGCTGATCCACATTCCGACAATCGCAACATGTTTGACGCTACTCCAGGTTGGCCTGATAGTGATAACGCATCTAGGCGGCCTTCTACGTCTAACTATCGACCTCCCTGGAGGGCTCTACATACTCCCCGCGCGCCCCCTAATCCACCTTCTGACATACACAACTTGCTGAACCGTCTTCCAAGAACGGAGGCCATCAGACGGGAGGCGAGCCGGCGACCGCCACCGTTACGCGGAAATGAAGACGGCTTCGAAGCTCTCAGAAACGACAGGCTGAATGCTGCTCGTTCTCAGGAGGTACTGAACAGGACTCAATTTGATGCATCTCGCGAACCAAGAACACGGGTAATTGCGTCTCCATGGGGTATTTTAGAACAGAGCCAAGGAAGTGGTATATCGAGGCGAACGAATCCGAGCAATGACCAGTCGAACGAACCTCCCGTAACGCAGCGAAGAAGAAGGCATGTTCTACCTATCCGCGCAGATCCTTTCCCTTCTTTCCCAATGATGGACATCGACGACGACGTGATCGATACCGCGACTTTGTTACAGGATCGAGCACGATTTTTGTCAAGACGCGTCCGTGGGCCCGGTGGCGAAGCACCTGTTTTCCCTCGCCGCATACCTACACTCATGAGGTCAAGTAATGGAGTTAGGAGGGGCAGACCTTTGGGTGATTACATAGTAGGTTCTCCCGTCCGTCTTCATGTTGTTGGAGATCTGACGGTAGTTCCCACATCAGCCTGACGAAGATTGGAACAGTGACTATGAGAGCCTTCTGTCACTTGCTGCTCAGCTCGGGGAGGTGAAACCACGGTCTACACCGGCTGAAGTTATCAATAGTATGGAAACTGGATTGTACAAGGATTGGAAAACAGCCGACAGTGATCATCGTTGCCCTATCTGCCTAGATGACGTACGTCTTTTTCAGACGGAATTCATATTATGTCTGATGTTTTTTTTTCTCTTTACTTAGTATCAACCAGACGATCCTCTTCTCAAGCTCTCTGACTGTTCTCACTGGCTGCATCGTGACTGCTTACAGGTGCGTAGTCCTAGGTTACATACGCGATGTTTGTTAATGCGGCTTCGACTATTAGCAATGGCTCAAAGGTGCTACTACTTGCCCAGTTTGCCGTGAAACCGTCGTCGGTCCTTCGCATGGAGTGTCTCTCGACGAATCTGGCCCAAGTCAAAGAACAGGTTCCAGAGACGGGCCTGAGGCCATTAGCAGAAGTGAAAGCGAAGGCGAAGGTTCAACTGGTGCAACTGGTGCTTCCAGCAGTTCGAATGGCCTACTATCATCAATCCGAAGGCATCGGCGTTTCATCTGAACCATACGTGAAATACTACTTTTATCACCATTACACGAGTAGAGACTCACTTCCATCTTCCAATGTCAATTCAACAAAATAATCTGCAAATCTTGTACAACATCAATCTGTCGTTGTGTTATATTTTATTTTCCCTTGTGCCCATCGTCCTTCTGCTTACTTTCCTTGTCTGCTCAATCTTTTCTCTGTTGTATATACATACATTTCTTGTACACTATACAACTTGTACTCACTGACAATCTTCATCTTATTACGTTTGTCAAAGACTGTCTGTCAAATCGTACCTATGGCATAAAGTTCTTAACCAGGAGGTTTTCTGACTTCGGTAGTCTTCTGGTGCTCAGGATATTGGGAAGATATCACCAGATGGCACCAATCATCATATAGCTATCTATTTCTGTTGGACTTCGGTGGCACACCACACTCATCATGCGCTGGGCCACACACTGTCCCTCTTGCTAATATCACCAAAGACAACTGACCTTCTCTGCACTGTGAACAATGGCCCACTTGTTCACATCATTACATTTATATTGGATTCATGATGGACAGTGCTCCCAGTCATTTATTACAGACTAAGGGTAAGCAAATTACATTCACTATACTACATACACTTACTGACTATACCATACTATTGCACCCTTGTGCAGTACTCAAAACTGAGCTTTTTTCCATATCTCCTGCTAGTCTGCAATTTCAACTCTGAGTAATAAAATAAGTCACTATCTGTGGCGTATCAGCATGTGTGTACTAGATACTTCTGTACGAATTGGCAGTTCGAAGACCAATGAGATGACATTTAACAACTGCCAAGCCATTGTTCTCCCTCCAACCCTTGAACATGAGGCTCTTCCAATTCATGTATCCAATGTACTTATGACACATCTCAAGTTTTTATACGAGAACCTCGTACTTGATACCATTTCGTCAACTTCTGAAACATTCTCCAAGATGATCTGACATGATAGCCTCGTGCGGAGAGTATAAGATAAGGAACTATCCGCCGCCTCCCCTGAATCCAGCACCACGGTGAAGTGCGATTGATTGAGTGTAGGTGTGTAGCTTACAGTCATAGGTTATAGGTGGTAAAATGGTGACTGCTAATACTGAGCTTTATCGATCTCGTGGCCCATTGACAGGCGGAAGCACAAATATCTGAAAACCGCAATATCCAGTGGGCTCAAGAAGGTACATAATATAGGCAAGAAGCACACTTGGGAAGTCAAGGGCAAGCTCTCTCTGAGCCTTCCTCAGACTCCCGAGACAAGAGGTACACTTTGGCTTTGACTGTTAATACGAGACTGTATTGCATTAAGATGTCCATAAGATACAAAGAAATTTATGCATCAACAAGAAACGGTGGACGTCCCATGAGTTTCGTCATGTACGTATTGTTTCGCGAATATATCATATGTTCAAGGTGGTAAGCAAATAATGAATGCGTAGCTTACGCACACTTGTAAATTTCATCATCCAGCCCAGGACCCAGAGCAGAAGGGGAAAAAGATGACGGGCATGTGTCGCCGGCCAATTACCTCAATCATACTGCCGCATCGTCATCTCAAGCTCTTCGTCATCCACACCCAACGATATATCACCAAACGACGAGTCAGCATCGGCATTCGTCTCCAACTCCGGTGAGGCTTTCCGCTCAAGAGCATGGAGCGTTGAGGTCACACCCGAATCTATCACAGAGACAGGCGCTATATCAGCCCTGGGTTGAGGACGGACAGACTGAGATAGCAACGGCGGTTTGAACGCTTTCTGGCGTGTGGGCATGGCGTGGGTGGTGGTTGTGACGGGTGCGGTGTGTGCGCGCCGCATGCCGAGGGCCGGGGGGCGAGTTGATTGTGAGAGCAGCGGACCTTGTAAAGGCGGGGGCGGGGGGAGGGGCGGCTGTTTGACAGTGCTGGAGGAGAAATGTTGTTTGGGCTTTGGTTTCTGGGTGAGGAGGGGGTGGAGCTGGATTTGAGGCTGGGACGCTGGCACCGGGCTGGAGGTGTCCGTGGATGAGGTCGAGGTGGAACGGCTGGGGACTCTGAGTTGGGGTGACTGTTTCAAGGGGAAAATGGGGTGAGGGAGAGAAGTGGGAGGAGTTTCATCCTGGAAATCTGTGTCTATGTCCATCATGGATACATCAGGCGAGTCTGGCGAGAAGTCCGTTGATAGGTCTGTAAATGAAGATGAAGACGCGACTCGTTGCAGTGATCTTGCCGTCATTGATACCGAGGCTGATCGCTGGTAGTTCGACATTGCATCGGGGATTAGACTATCTCTTTGTTTGCGTTTCTCCCAACGGTTGACTCCCTCGCGCTCGTGAAGAAGAGAATGTGATATCGTAGAGCGCTTGGTTCTGGATATGCAGGATAGATGAGGATCCTTGGGTTTGCGCTTGGAAGGAGGTTTGGAAGGAGCAGGTTCAGTTCTCTGAACTTGAGCTGCTAGCGCGAATACGTTCTCGTCCATTCGTTCGGAAACATTCTGACACGCGACGAGAACCGTAAGACGATCTTTGCCCCAAAAAGCTCCGTCAGGAGCCGGAGGTGGATTGGAGGAGGTAGAAGCGGCTTCTGGACCAAGTCGTGCACGTGCATTAGAGTTTGTGCGCCGAAGGGGTCGAGATTTCGCCTCGACAGGTGCACGGGATATTGAAGTCACTTGGCTGAATGTTGGCTCGTAGTTGATCGGACGCTTCACTGGAGGCCATGTAAGTGTATTCAAAAAGTATAAAGTTATCTGTTCCTGACCTGAAATCTTTCTGGCCTCAGATAGAAGAGATTTGAGTGCGACGGGCTGCGAGTTCGCCCAGTCCACATGATCCATCAGTACGGGCTTCGTCGGCGACAAGAAAGAGTCAGACGGTTGAGAGTAGGAGATTGCCTCATTGTCGATGTCAAAATTCATGTCCTCAAAGCTTTGGTTCGCCGAGCTGTCAACGAGCTGGGGTTTTATGCAAAACGGGTGGCTCTGTTTTGTCATCGTACCCATTGTTGAAGCCAAAACTTTGTCCATCTGCGGTATTGGAGACCTGAAAGGCAGTCAAATCAGGCCAATGCGCCTTCTAATAAGGATTGCTTACAATCGAACAAATGGGTACAGTACTTGTATACTGAGGGTATGTTTGCAATGCACGGGTGACCCAAGAGAGTTTGGGTAATCGCTAAGCAGCGGTGCGAATATGTAAATTTTTGGAGCTTGAGACTATCGCCGTCACCCGGTCACTCGCTGGTCAAAGGCGTCAACTTTGAAAACTCAGAACTGTGTGGGTGATGTGTGTCGTTGTAGTCACCTCACATGACTGGGGTCACACCGCGTGCAGACGCGTAAAACTTTTGATGGGAACCAGCGGTGATATATTCGTCGACCTTTGGATAAGTGCTGGTAACCAAGGATGGCTCCCACGAAATAAAGGCGTGGGTGAAGCGTTCTCTATCGTAATCAAGTGCTGATAGAAAGGGAACTGATTCCAAAGATTGATGTATGCCACCGCTCACTGTCATTGTCATATGACACCTCCTGGAAGGACATCTATATATATATATCTACAATTTCCCAAGCTTCTGAGGCACGTAATCCCACTGCTGTCACAGCCTAAAAATTTGAAAACATATAGAATGGCAGACAGTCGTTGAGGTACACTGTGTTTAGTGACCCAAAGCATGCGAGATATACAATCGGAGTAATCTCCGTCAACCGACCCTGAATTTGAGCGTGATTTTTGTAGAAGTTGTAAAAGCGATGAAAGGAAACATGGAAGCAAAGGGGAAACATAGTTTCGAATTCTCACGATCAGTGCATTTTTGCCTATGTGAGAACGATTCTGAGCTTATCCAGGTTCAGTTAGGGTGGTATTTGTTTGGGGGTGCATATGAGTACACCAGTGATACTTACGGACGAGTGATCAACATCGATCACCCGCCACATACGTGTCAATCACTCTGACATAACTTATGGCTTCTTTCTTCAATTTTCGACGCCCCCGAACTTGGCCTGGAAACAATGTCGAAGTCGAGGGCTTGTTCTCCCGAAGAATCGCTTCGAAAAGAGTGTTCCGTAAGCGCCTTGACTGGTGTATTGGCCTCGATTGTCGTCTCTTGTTCATTCCATATTGAAGACCCATGGAATAAAAGACGTACTGCTCCTGGAGTTTCGATCACCTACCTTGGACCACATATTCTACTTGTCTCAGTTCGGTTCGAATCGGTCACAGCAATTCGTATTACTCAACGGTCCGAGATCCTTTTTCGGACCATCTTCTGCAGAATACCCAATTCATCATCAAGTATATTTCGATATCCGTTTTGAAGACTATGTATGACATAACTCAACATGTGGACGACTTCTCGAACGCCGTTGAGTTCTGATTTTTCACACAAGCCAAGTGGGGACCCACACACCGCTTTCTGATTGAGTGGTGTGTGGGTACTTACAACATACGTCCGACCCTTGCCCCCCTTCGCTACTACCAGCACCCCCTCCGATGCGTGCGATCAACTCCTTCCCCCGCCATACGATCCTAGTAGCTACTTCCTTCATATGGATCGTACTCCTCCTGCGGTCCTTGCAAGCCGATGGCCCGACAAATCACCCGCGGATGAGGGTCATATCGGCGGTCGTGGGGGGCCAGACGGAATGGCGCGAGCTCGAGCGCCGGCCGATGGCCCCGGTGCAAGAAACGAACGACGACGAGCACACCCGCCATCTCCTGGGCCGCCTCGCGCTCGGGAAGCATCGGTATCGCGCGGATGGACTGCTCGAGGTCAATCCCAACGGGGCACACCCGGTCTTCGAACTGATGCGGGATGCTGAGGCGGCGTGGAACGCGAAGCTCGAGCGCGCGAGCAAGACTCTCGGAGAGGCGGTCGCGGAGTATCAGCGTAGATACAGACGTCCTCCGCCGCGGGGTTTTGACGACTGGTGGTGTTTGTTTTATCTTTGACGCTCTGCCTGGCTCATTGAGATAGTGCAGGTGGACGTATGTTCAAGAGCATAATGTCCAGCTGCCGGACGAATACGATCAGATATATGAGGACCTGGAACCGTTCTGGGGGATGGATCCGCGCGACTTGCAGCGCTTGCAGTCGGAATGGGAGGCGCATTCGGATTCGTATACGATAGGAAAGACGGTGGATGGCCCTATCATGATCGTCAACTACTCGCTTCCTAATATGAAACCTGGAGACCATGACCTTCGGAGTGTGGGGTATGAGGTTATAGATTTGATGAAGGAGGTTGAGGATAAGATACCGCCGTTTCGAGCGGTGTTTTCGCCGCATGATAACCCGAATTTGCCTACTGATTGGGAGTTGAGGGAGCAAGCAGTAAAGCATGCTGCTGCCGGGACATGTATGTACAATACGATGATCCTCAAGCATTGTTACTTACGCGAGTTGGCATTAGTTCTCGACATCAACGACCCGCCTCCAGTGAAGCTAAACGGGTGGATCGCCTCATGTCCCCCAACATCGCCCGCGGTACTCAACCCACTCGACTTGGACGCCCCCGCTCCTCCGCCGACAAAGAAAACCTTCATCCACACCCACCGCCTCGCGATGGACCCATGCCAGCACCCCGCGCTCCTCCTCCTGCACGGCCAGTTCCTCTCCCACAACAACGGCCCCGTCCCGCACCGGTTCATGCCGCCGCAGTTCTCGTACAGCCCGACGACGCTGCACCACGACATCACGCCTGCGGTGCCCATCAACTGGGTCGGGGACCTCGCGGCGGACGCGAACCCGGCGTGGGAGGCGCGGCGCGAGGAGCGGCTGCTGTGGCGCGGGTCGAACACGGGGATGTGGCATGCGCGGGGGACGCGGTGGCGCGAGGCGCACCGGGCGAGGATGGTCGTGTGGGCGGGGACGAGGGGGGCAGGGGACGGCGGGGATGTGAGTGTTTTGAAGGCGGGGAAGGAGACTCAGCGCGTGGGGAAGGGGGAGACGATGAGGTGGGCGAGGTGGGTGCATGCGATGGTTGATGTGGCGTTTGCGGGTGAACCGGGGAGTTGTGCGCCGGATTTGTGTGGAGAGCTGGAGAGGACGTTTGAGTGGAGACGGCCGGTGGATGTGGTTGCTGCCGGCGATTATAAGTATGTTTTAGATGTGATTTTCGTTTTCCTCCCCCCCTTCGTGTCCACGAAATTTTTGACGTCTCGTCTAGATTGATGGCCATGGGTGGTCGAGTCGCTTTAAGCGTCTTATAACCTCTAACTCGCTCATTTTCAAAGCGACGATATATCCAGAATGGTCAGTTCTCTGAATCCTATTTCGCCCTCAATCCACTCAAACCTTGTCAGGTTCACCGACCGAATTGCGCCATGGGTACACTACATTCCCGTTCAAATGGACCTCTCTGACCTCGCTGATTCTCTGACATTCTTCCGTGGAGATCCAAATTGTTGTAAGTTTCACCTGTAATTGTACCTTAGGAGCCAAGTAATCCAAGTAGAAACAAGAAAGGAAAGCCGTAAAGATGTGGCGTTGTTGAGACTGATTTATGGAGTAGGACCTGGCAAGACGGACATACCATAATGCTGCTAGTCTGTCAAAACCGTGCATACTCATACCGTAACGCTGCTAGTCTGTCGAACTCCGCATATATACGATCACATCGTACGTGTTCAGGAACGAAGAAAACGGCATTTGGCGTTCTGTATATGGAAGGAATCGAACCAGCCCGTAACGTAGGTCACGAAAGCCTCGTCGAGGTTTCAGAGCAATAAACCATATCTGCGGATTGATATTGCATCGGTGTTAGCGGCCATTGTGGGGGCAATCTAATTTTTATTTTCGGCGATAATGTTGACTGCAAGATGCGGTCGTACTGACATGAGAGGGCTTCCATGCAGATCTTGGCAGGCGTTGAATGATGAGCTTTTAAAAGCACGGAGCGAGACTGCAGATTGTTCACAAGTACACAAGCGACAAACAGAACAGAGACCATTACACCCAAGTTCAGTTGATTCATCCTCCAGCCTCAATGGAAATTTGCGAGTGGCAAAGGCAAGTCCATACATAGAACTTTCAAGGTTCACGTTCAACGATCAGCGCTCAGCATTCAGTCGATCCCGTACTGCCGTCACTGAGCTACTTCTTGAAAATGGATGCTGATGAATTCCTTGTTTCAGGGTGTACAGTCATTTTTAAACACTACTCCCGGTTCCCAAACACAGCCTCCGAGCGGGTGTATGGGAATACACCTACCAGGAGCAGACACTACTTCGTAGGTGAAGAAGCTTGATGAACCGAAGAATAGCAGCTGGTCACGAGGATGAAGTTCCATCGTCTGTGAGTTACATTCTGACAGTGCGCACACAATCCTCGAGGCTACTAGTCAACTCTCCGCTCATCCCCGTTCTCGATTCTAGTTGTGGCCTTGTTTTACTTGACTGTGTCTGTTTTAAATAACTTTCCAACACGCTCTGCATCAAATGGGCTCTGTGCGTAAAGCCAAAGTCGCAGAACGCATGCGAGAAAGAATTACCCGCTCTTAGCGGCAACATGTGAAACAGAACTTTCTACTTGTTAAGCGACTACAAGCACCTCCCTCCGTCCGTCTCATGCCCGCCTTCCATCCCTTCCCGCGCAGGACGCTCCTGCGCCGCACACTGCCCATGGCGACGTCCCTCATCTGCCTCATACTCCTCCTGCGTTCCTTGAGCGACAACGACGGCGGCGCGGCGGAAAACCACACACACGTCGACGTCGTCGTGCCTCCGCCGCTTATCGTGATGGAAACTCAGACCGTGACCCAGACCAAGATCAGGTGGGTCAAGGCTGAGGGCCCGCATGAGGCCCGCGAACACCAGGTGCTCGGGAAGCACACGTACCGCGCGGACGGGCTGCTCGAGGTCAACCCGGACGGGGCACACCCGATTTTCGAGCTGGTGAGAGACGCGCGGGAGAGGTGGAACGCGAAGCTCGCAGGAGCGAGCCGGACGCTTGAGCAGGCGGTGAGGGAGTATAAACGCAGGTACAAGCGGGCTCCGCCGCGGGGGTTTGATGATTGGTGTGTGTTTCTTGTTTTCGCGACGACGATGGCTTGCTGAAGGGGTTGTTGGTAGGTGGGCGTATGTCCAGGAGCACGACGTGCAGTTGCCGGATGAATATGATCAGATATATAGGGACCTCGAGCCGTTTTGGGGGATGCACCCGCGGGATCTGCAGCGCTTGCAGGCGGAGTGGGAGGCGCACGCTGATTCGTACACGATCGGCAAGGCTGAGGATGGCCCCATCACGATCGTCAACCACTCGTTGCCGGCGTTGATGCCTGAGACGTTCGACCTTCGCGACGGGGGGTACCAGATCATGGATCTGCTGAAGGGAGTGGAGGATAAGATACCGCCGTTTAGAGCGGTGTTTTCGCCGCATGATAACCCGAATTTGCCTGTTGATTGGGAATTGAGGGAGCAAGCGATAAAGCATGCTGCTGCCGGGACATGTATGTACAATACGATGAGCCTCAAGCATCGTTACTCACGCGAGCTTGTATTAGTTCTCGACATCAACGACCCGCCTCCAGTGAAGCTAAACGGGTGGATCGCCTCGTGCCCCCCAACATCGCCCGCAGTACTCACCCCACTCAACTTGGACGCCCCTGCTCCTCCCCCAACAAAGAAAACCTTCATCCACACCCACCGCCTCGCAATGGACCCATGCCAGCACCCCGCGCTCCTGCTCCTGCACGGCCAGTTCCTCTCACACAACAACGGCCCCGTCCCGCACCGGTCCATGCCGCCGCAGTTCTCGTACAGCCCGACGACGCTGCACCACGACATCACGCCCGCGGTGCCGATCAACTGGGCCGCGGACCTCGCGGCGGACGCGAACCCGGCGTGGGGGGCGCGGCGCGAGGAGCGGCTGTTGTGGCGCGGGTCGAATACCGGGATGTGGCATGCGCGGGGGACGCGGTGGCGCGAGGCGCAGCGCGTGCGGGCGGTTGCGTGGGCTGCGGACGGGGGCGGCGCGAGTGGGAGTGCGAGGGTGTTGAGGGCGGGGGAGGGGGAGAAGAGGGTGGGCGAGGGGAATGTGGTGAAGGGGGCGCGGTGGGCGCCGGCGATGCTTGATGTGGCGTTTGCGGGTGAGCCGGGGAGCTGTGCGCCGGATACGTGCGAGGACCTGAAGAGGATGTTTGAGTGGAGGAGGCACTTGGATATCACCGCTGCCGGGCGGTACAAGTATGTTCTCGATGTGGGTTTGAGCCCTCGTTTCCTCTGCTTTTTTTAATTAAACGCGAGGTCCAGATCGACGGGAACGGCTGGTCAAGCCGGTTCAAACGCCTCATCACCTCCCACGCGCTCGTGTTCAAATCGACCGTGTACCCAGAGTGGTAACCCCCGTGTTTCTTTTCTTCGGTATGAGTGCCCCACGAGTCAATGCTAGGTACACGGACCGCGTGGCGCCGTGGGTGCACTACGTCCCCGTGCAGGTGGACCTGTCGGACCTCGCGGACGCGCTGGCGTTTTTCCGGGGCGACCCGAATGGGGACGATGCGCATGACGAGATGGCGCGCGAGATTGCGGGTGCGGGCAGGGAGTGGAGTTTAAGGTTTTGGAGGAGGGAGGATTTGACGGCGTATATGTTTAGGTGTGTGTGGGCTTTGTGTAGTTTTTCTGGGATTGATGGTTCTGTGTTTTTTTTTGGAAGGCTGTTTTTGGAGTATGCGAGGGTTATGAGTGCGGATAGGCTGGATATGAGTTGTGCTTGCTGACGAGCACCGAGTGACTGGCCCCGCTGGGTGGGTTTTCATAGGTGTGTGTGAGCTTTGTGTACTTTTCTGGGTGATGTGGGATTGATGGTTCTGTTTTTTTGGAAGGTTGTTTTTGGAGTATGCGAGGGTTATGAGTCGGATAGGCTGGATATGGATTGTGCATGCTGATGAGCACCGTGGCGTTGTTGGGGTTTTCATAAAAGGGAGAGACTCATCGCGTTATCTTGTGTTGAGAACTTGGAATTACACGAATTTGACGACCCCGAAGCGTGGCACCCATCCAGACGAGCTTCAAGTCTCCTTCCGAATCACCTCTGCGAAGTCTCGCACCATGTTATACTGGCCAGTTATGCAGAGCGTCTTCTAGGTCCCATTTATTGGAACTGGTCTTACGGCACGAGTTACTGGTAAACACCCAAGAGGCTCACCCCGTTATCTTGTGTTGAGAACTTGGAATTACACTAATTTGACGACCCCGAAGCTTTATACACGATGTTGTAAGCGTGGCACCCATCCAGACGAGCTTCAAGTCACCTCCTGAATCAGCTCTGCGAAGTCTCCGAACTTCTCGCACCATGTTATACTGGGCCAGTTATACAGAGCGACTTCTAGGTCTCGATTAAAGTTATCTATTGGAGCTGGTCCTACGGCACGAGTCACTGGTAAACCATACGTGCGACTGACGCATCCCCGCAGTAATTTCATCGCAAATTACCCGTCCCACTTGATCAAATGAACACAAATTAACTTATCCCAAATTCTATCAAGTCTCAGCGACGTTAACTCGGGCTTTGTTTCCCTTTTCTTCTTTCGTTCTTCCGCATCTGAGAAGTTCTTGTTTATCAAACTATTGCATTACTGACACAAATCTATGGATATGGATATGCTGGATATGATTTGTACGTACTGATCAAAACATTCGGGTGTTATGGATTGACTCGTGTCTAAGGGAGGTTGGTTGGTTGGATTACTGAATAAGTGAACAATAGTAATAATAGGAAGGGCCTCGCTCTAGTGACGGTAAGTTTGATTAACGCAAGGATGGATCAATCTGATTACCAAGTAAAACATCACAATTTGGGCCAACTCTTGAAGCCCGCAAGTTGATCCATCGTTTATCTTGACCATGAGCTCCCACCATGATGTACTCAACACGCCTGAGCTTCTTTCTATTATTTTCGGATTTCTATCAAAGAGATCTGCAGCAACAAACATGCAAGTTTGCAAATTCTGGGCTGCAGTGGGAAAACCACTTGTGTGGAGATTCCTGGACTCCGCCGGTGATCTTCAGATCCTTTTGCGAATGCTTGAGCCATGGGATTTCGAATCGCCATTTATTGTGAGTAACTCAAATCAAGGAGGAAGTCTATCAATTCTTAAATCTGCAAGATTCCGACTTCTTCCCTGGACTGGCCTCATTTTCTTGAATGTTCAGGTCATGTCCGTCACCTGCTAGTGCAGGGAAAGCGCTACAAATCCTATCATATAAATCGCGATACTTTGTCTTCTGCACTACAGTATATCTCTGGAACGCACTCCGCCGCCACCATGTTCCCGAATCTAAAAAAACTTGATTTCAAGGTCGATTGGAACCTACTCCAGCCGTCAATGGATCTATTACATCCAGGGGTCGTAGATTTACATGTCGAATACCTAAGGGACTCTCCACAATTTCGAATTTCGATCCCTATTCAACAACTTTTTGGTCTGGTCTCTTTCGAGATCGGAAGCGACATAATAAGGGATGATTTGACCGGTTTGACTGCCCTTCGTGCACTTCCATGTCTTGCGACTCTTGTCCTCTATCGTTATACGGTGACGTATCCGGTCCTTGAAGTACTATCGAGGTTTCCAGCGCTCAAAGTCATCCGAACCAAAGCCGCGCCTCGTATGATTCCAGACTGTGGAGGTCACTATCCTCTGCCTGGCACATTCGAAGATGGTTCCTTCCGGAAACTTACTGTCCTGACTGTCTCAGGATGCTCTCACCAGATTTCTCAGATTCTGGATGACGAAAACTTTCCCTTCTACATTGAATCCCTGATCATTGAAACTTTCGAATGCATCGAGGATTCCTCCCCTTGCCCTGTCTATCCAAAAATTGTGGCAAAAGTACCAAGAGTGACAAAGTTCGAACTCCGTGAAATCATGCTAGACGTGTCGTCTCCTTTCACCTCACTGCGACCATTCCTCTCTTACAATCTCACTGAGCTGAGAGTCGAGACCGGCCAGGCACTGACTTATAGTGCTGTGGAGATAGAAGAACTCGTTCACTCTTTACCAAACATCGAAGTGCTCTCTCTTTATCCTAACATTTCGTCGCTGAGTCCACACGGAACTTTCACGTTCAACCATCTCCCGATTTTCGCTCGCCACTGTCCAAAGCTCACTTATTTGGGGATTCTATTGGATACGTCCTATCCATGTAATACGTTACAGGACGACATCGTCCCATTTTCGGTTCTTCAAGAACTGGATCTCGGGGAGTCGTTTTGGGGTATATCAATTGATGATAGTGCAGCAGCGTCACTACTACTAGCACTTGTCCTACCGAAAGCTTGTAAATTGACGTTTGAGCCTCTGGATCATTCACCTTATGAATCAATGCTCTCGAAACTCTTGACGGACTTTGACCGGAACAGAACTGTAAGATTTCTCTGCAAGCTTTGAGATGTTATACTGACAAATTTTTGCTACCTAGGGAAGAAATGTTGTTGATTTTAGTCGGGAACAGTCTTGATAGAACAACCTCCGGCCTTGCGCGGACTCGCTTAGAGACCTCTATCACGTCGCCCACAGTTCCACCTGTTTTGATATAAATGTTTTCAATCTATCTTTTTCTTTCTCGTTCCCTTTCATCCCCGTCGCACCTTTGCAAGCAGGTCTGCATAGGTGCTTTTGACTCGAATATCTTCTACTCAGCTGGTCTGTGAACAAACGAGAGACAGGTCTCCGTCCCACTCTTCCATCTCTATTTCTGCTCTACTACAATGCATTCTGCTTATCGCCTGATTTTTGCATTATTCCTCTTCATTTTCTCTTTTAATTGTGTATCAGCAAACAAACTAGAAGTATGCACAAAATATCTTGCTGGCAGATATATTGTCATACTAGGGCCCAATACGGATCTTGCGTCTTTCTTTGATAGGACAAGGATTGTTCCCATCGTCTCTTGGAACCTCTTGAATGGTTTCGCCGGTGAGTCAAGTCTCGTTCTCTCTTGGAGTGATACTGGTATTGAACCGTTCACAAGCTTCACTAAACCAGGATCAAATCAAATTCTTGTGCAATGACCATAACACTGAGTCTATCTCTCTAGACGGAAAGGCAAAAAAAACGCTTACGCTCAAACAGTTAAAACGTTTTCCTACTTTTCCCTTCCGATCATCATTGATGCCTTACCAGATCGGATGCTTCCTGGAATCTTGCCCGTTTGACTTCCTCAGAGAAGGTCGAAACTCAGTATGTCTAACCTTGATGCATCGGACTTGAAGCATAGTTAATTTCTTAGTAGTGGCAAGTACAAATATTTGTATCAACCAAATGCTGGTTATGGAGTCGATATCTACATTCTTGGTAGGCTGTTGTACTATGGACCTTGAACATCAAATTATTGACTCAACTGTTACAGACACGGGTATGGTAACCAAAGCCTTCCGTTAGATTGACATCTAATCATTACTTTGTGTACTCAAGGTGTATATACCCAACACGTGAGTATTGATATCAATGTACTTGTGGCAAATTATCATTCCAGACAAACAGAAGGACTTTGGCGGTCGTGCAATCTGGGGAAAGACCTATGCTACTGATGCAGACCAGAACAAAGATAAGGATGGTCATGGAACCCATTGCGCGTAGGTCAACAATTATTACTTACTAAGGATATCGCTCACTTGGTGAATTCTCATATACAGTGGCATTGCGGCGAGTAAGACATATGGGGTGGCAAAGAAAGCGACTATCATTGGCGTTAAGGTGCTCGATGATAAAGGGTGAGTGTACATAAAACTAGATTGATCTTCAAATGAATGACAGATGCTCATTCATAGGTATGGCGACGTCCATGAGATGTAAGCCTCTACACATTTTTTTCTAATGTTTTATGTCTTCACGCATCGTTTTGACAGTATCAGCGGTATGCTTTGGGTTACTGAGGAACAACAAAGGCGCAAGCGCCCTTCTGTGGCTTCAATTTCTATTAGCATGGCAGGAAACGATGGTATTGATAAGGCTGTCAAAGTAGTACGTCAACCGTCTTCATCAATATGTTCAAGGACTTGAAAGTTTGTATGTAGCTCACTGACCATGGGATCCATGTCGTTGCGAGTGTTATTTTCTGTAATTCCTGGTGTTCAGACTGACTAATTATCCAGTATAGACCGCGGCTGGCAACGATGACAAAAACGCTAATCTATTTTCTCCTGCACGCGCACCCACAGGTGTGACTGTTGGGGCTACAGACATCCACGACACGCGCGCTACTTTTTCCAATCACGGCCGCCGAGTTGATGTATATGCTCCTGGAGAAGATATTACAAGCACATTTATCAATGGACCCAAGGTCAGTCTTTCATTCCAGCACTCGCAGTGGTTTACGAAAACTGACGTACCATCCCCTTGTTACCTCGTAAAGATGACCAAAAGTCTTTCGGGCACATCCATGGTTTGTTCTTTTGTGATAGCATTGAAGAAGTTCTCACAAGGTTTCCGTGATGATAGGCAACTCCTCACGTCGCGGGTTTGATAGCCTGCTTGATTACCATGGAAGGAAACCTAAAACCAGCAGAAATGAAAGCGAAATTAGTAAGTATGAGCTTGCCAGTGGACAGTATCCTTCCCAGCCGTGAGTTTGTTTTGTTTCCTCCAATTCTGGAATCTGCAGGTTACACTCAGACAATTTTTTTAGCACGAGGCCGTGTGAATAGGCTTGCACACATTAGACTTTGATACTACACATGAAAGGCATTGGATTTCGTTGATCATGATCACATTCAATCACTGGTACATACAATCATTCCAGGCGATCAATACATGATGAGGGCTTTTTTTACTTGCACTGCGTGTGTGATGAAACATTCTTCGTACATATGACATCATTCGAGAAATATTGTTACATACGTACATTGGAAAATACACATCCGTTACTTCTTTGCATACTTGGAATATGACCTGCTGAGTATGGCACCTGTCAATAATGCAGCGATGAACTTGTCGTCGACTGCAGTGTCAATCACCAGTCTACATAATGAAACATCGAGAACCTTCATTCCAAGAAACTGTAGGCAGTACAGACTTGCAGAGAAACAACGTCCAACTAATCATACATTTTACAAAATACAACAATTCCACCCATCGAGCCTCGCGTACTTGAGATATGACGTGGTGAGCATAACAC
>JAGGAU010008405.1:0-27667 GCA_017657275.1 Termitomyces sp. T108 | reverse complement strand
CTTACGTAACGATCATGTCAACAGACAGACAGACTTCGAAGTACAAACATTGTTTCATTATTTGTCAATGTTGAAAAAGTATACTCTGAATCCAACCAACCAATCTTCAACCAAGGACTACTGGAAAACAAGTGCCATCGTGACCACATGAGGTAGCCAATCAGAGCTTCGAGCTTTGAGTACGTCAATCAATACCTTGCATTGGCTCCTCATAAGGCACAGGTGTCGTTGAGGGTGTCAGAAGCGTTGAGGAAATTCCAAGTATCCTCCTGGTTGGAATGACGATCCCTGAAGTTCACGATGAGCCATGTCACTCCAGTCAGATTTACGTCATGAACATACTCATATCTTTCATAGCATCATAGCCTCGAAGTCTTGCTTTATCACAGCCGGGATCCACAGATGTCCCGTCTTCGATAGAAACATAGTCAATCTTGTGACGTTCAATAAATTCGGGTTTGAGTACGTAGGGAGCTTCGGTAATGACTTCGTCCACCCATCGGCAATGTCTGACTACTTCACATCGTTCAACATGAGGAAAGGATGTGACATAACCATGCAACCGTAATTGATCGTCAGAATACACTCCCACGATGAGGTAAACTGAGGGAAACGAGAGTTTGGCCTGTCGTAGGCGGAGAGCATGCCTGAAGAACGATCCAATTAGTAGAAGTTGAACATCCATAGGACATTAACAGCAGACCCTGCACTCAATCCATCAAACACCCCATCAACATATACTCGCTTTGTAGTATCACTGAAAGGTAGAGTGGGTTTTGCGATACCGAGAGCTTTACGGACGTAGGCTTGAATCTCGTTTGCCGTCCACAAGACGGATTCAATTTTGTCACGAGCCATCTGGGACGCAGGTGGTTCAGAGACAATCTGCACTGGAATATGTCCAAAGTCTGCAGTACTAGATTCAAGCGAACGTTGGCCTGGATTGGATACAATATCGTAGTCATCGTCACTCAGCACATGTACAGAGGCCGCGTCCATGATGGGAG
Organism: Termitomyces sp. T108; assembly: GCA_017657275.1. NCBI lineage: Eukaryota > Fungi > Basidiomycota > Agaricomycetes > Agaricales > Lyophyllaceae > Termitomyces > Termitomyces sp. T108. The sequence goes on along the minus strand of JAGGAU010008405.1, from coordinate 26,660 downwards.
TCAAGACGGCCTGTAAATTTGCCTCGAGGCTGTTTCTTTACGTAGTCCTAGCATTTATCGTCATAGTAGGAACTAAGATAACTTTTTGATTAGTGATTGTGTGTGTATCAGAACTTGTGTAACATCTCTGGAGAGCACCCTTCGACGAAATCTACTTTGTGGGGCCCGTGGTAGGGCCAGTCACCACAGCCGCACCCTCGTTGAAACCGCAAGGCCTCATGGATCAAGCTATCGGATACATATTCCTGCCTAGTCCATACTGCGACCTACCCTTTCATAGTCTTCAATTTTACTTCCCATCTTGCTTCATCATTGTAATTTATTTCCGTTTACCAAATCTGCAATGCAAACTTCTACAATCACTATACCAGAAGCGACTTCTTCAGAGGCATATTCAAGCCTTTGCATGGTAGTGAGTTGGTGCAAGGACGAGGACAGCTAACCAAATCAAGTGTAAGAGTCTACAAGGACAGTAGCACTCAAGATGGAGGTACCCCGGCACCAGCACGGGCCATTTTCTTATCATGGCCTTGCTTACGATTGTGGTTCGCATGAGTTGCCTTGTTCTTGTCCTTCCAGGCCCTTTCTCTGGCGCTGTCAGCGCCACCACGAACGCTTCGCCCTCCCCTGCCTCCTCTACGGTCAGCACCACCTCTACCCCTACCACCGCCAGCACCACGATCACGCCCGCCGCCTGAGGGTCCAGCACCTAAGCTAGTGATAGCGGAACCAGGGGCTTGATTGTGATTGCCCGCGTGTTTTTGTAGTATCTTATCTTTTCGAGGCTGCAAGATCATACGGACCATCAGTTTAGGCACGAAGATAGAAAGTGTATTGATAAAGCATTTGCTCACATTTCTCTCCAGCATAATTCTCCACCCCTCGATCTGTTCATCAGTCCAATTGGTCTGTGCCTTCAGATCTGCACGCGCTTTGCTCCTCCGCGTCTGTCCATCCCTGTCGAATAGTTTTGGATCTTTGATATACGCCAACTCAAGGATTGTATCGGTGCCCAAAGCTTTGGATGGCCTCTCTGCGTCGTCGGCATTATCATCGTCGGCATCAGAACTGTCACTCTCCCCTGCAACTTTGATTCCGCTGACACCGGCGTCTTCATCCTCGTCAAAGGCATAATCGGTTCCTGTGGACCGGGAAGATGGAAACGCATCTTTCTCCTCTTCATCAGAGATGGCCTCGGCTCTCCGCAGGATATCTGCTTTCATCTCCTCAATGAAAGACTTGTCCCTCAATACATTTGACGCGTCCCCCCTATGAATGATCAAAGCCTTGTCACATTGATGCCAGTAGTAAGCGAAAGAAAGCCTACTTTGCTTTGCCAATGCGCAACTTCGAAACATCCATCACTTCGTCATCGAAAACATTCTTCCGCTCGTTGACAAACCGTATCACATTTTCCGTACCACTGCTGTTTGCAGCCGTGGTTTCCAGTTCCAGTTCCTCAGGCAAAGGGGCCGAGCCATCAAGGAGCGCCATGACCACCTTTTCTGGTTCACCTCCATAAGTCGCGTGCTCCAAGAGTGCACGGACGTAGTTTGGCGCGTGGTCGGGGAAGATGTCAAGAACTTGTGTGATTTTGATGTCGATATCAAGAACCGACGAAACTGTAGCCGAGGAGGATGCAGCAAAAGTTGGCTGTGCAACTTTGTCCTTACCCTTTCCAGTCCGAATCGAATCTATTGGACTCTGGGTGGAACGGAGTCTGCTTCCATCGCCACGGTTATCAATCCCAGGGGCGATTCCGGATGAACCTATGAGGATCTTGAGTACCCCCGCGTCTTTGCGTTTTTTCGATTTATCAGGTGGGGAGGCCTCTAGGGACTGCAATGTGGACTCTAGGAGGTCAAGACGTGCATCTTTCTCGGCTGCATTGCGGAGGGCAATGGAAAGAGTCTTGGAAAGGGAGTATGATTCTTGATAGTCGGTGAGGAGTGAGCGATTAAAAAACGGGGTGGGTGGTATCGAGGAGGCAATGAAGGATGATGACGGGAGTTCGAGGAGGGCAAATATAATGCTAAATACGTGCTCAGACTCGGCAGCGAGGGCGCGTCCTGATGCAATAGAGATATCATTGAGAAGAGAGGTTATAATGATATGGAACGCATCAACCATATCAACTTTTGCCTGGACCCAAATCGGCTCCCACTCATCAACGGTGCTACTTGTGGAGTTTCTAATGATGGATAATCCGCCGTACGACTGAGCAATGGATCCAAGGCCTTGATCATAAAGGGTACCAAGGGCGAGGACAAAAGCCTGATTGTGTGAAAAGCAACGAACAATTTCTGGAGGAGAGGCACGAAGGAAGGACACTACACAGTGCGTGGCCTTGCGAATGGCGTATAGCCCCTGAGACGGGTTGAACAGATGTGTAACCGCTGGTACAAAATCTGCCTCCATTGACTCGACAAGAGCTGGGTTAGACTTCAATGCCTCCTGGAAGATAGTCTTGATCCTAGACTCGTTTGTTTGTGCATATACAATCGCGAGATCCAGGAGGATCTGAGTGTCCAACACTGGCGCAATTCTTTCCGCGAGGATTAGGGTGCGCTTTCGTATGATTCTGTCATCTTTCGAGGTAGATCCGGACCGCCAAATTAAGCTTTGCAAAACCTGAAGAGCTGTGTCTTTGACATAGGATGCAACAAAAGCGCGCGCTGCTGGAGAATCGCGCTTTGAGGGCGGTAACGCGATGGTTTGTAGGAGAGCAGACGAGATGGTTTGATTGATAGTAACCAGTTCAGTGGGAGATAGTGACTTTCGTGCCGTAGTCGAGGGATAGGTGGGCAAACGGTAGATAGTATCGTTGCCCATCGTGGTCAATATCTTCTCGAGAAGTCTGTTGTCTAGGAGCGAGAGAAATCAACAAACTATTGAATCATTCAATGACAGAAACTCGCCACATTCGTATCACCTAGGATTCCACAAGCGGAGGATTACCGACGTATGAAACTAATACAACTCTATGATATCCAGCTCCAGAAAGAAAGTCAAGACCTTGTCATCTTCTCATATGTAGAAAAATCTTGGAAAAGTAACTCCGAAGCCCCTCGGCGCCACCCACAATCGCACCAACCACCCCATCCGGCCGTACCACAACTACAGCCCACTCATCCTTGATTGCATACGCGTCATGCGCATGTCCCTCCCAATCCTCGAGAACAAAAGTGACACCTTGACAGTATGTTGGTATGCCTTGCCCACGCCCCAAAAGCACAACAGACTGTACAACATCCGACGGAAGTTCTCTGAGCGTCCTAACAATTGCGGGACATTGATCAAGTGCTCTTGAGAATATAAGGACGGTGTGATGCTTCGGAGTAAATATGCTGAATAATCGTGTTGCTGCACGTTTGGAGAGATCTACGAGGGCTGTAGCGTCAGGGGCACGGTCACCTGCACGTAGAGTCCCTTCAGTGCTTCCACCGTACGCGTCGATAGCATCACATGGCTCCTCCTCGTCCTCGTCGCCAAAGTCAAAGTCAGAGAACTCGGCATCTTCGGCTGTTTTGCGCTCATCGAGTACGACTGAACTCCAACGGTAGTTGATGCCAAGTTGAAGTAGGCCGTTGGCTTTGTTCCATGATTCGCTTGCCTTCTCTGTGAATGTGCATTTGAGGATCCGTGTTGTGCGATCGAGCATTTCCCTGATGACTGGTATTCGTTCTTCGGAATATGTTCGAAGGAGGGTAGGGGAAGCTAGCCCACGATGCACTAGGGCAAGCTTCCAACACAGGTTGTAGGAATCTTGGATGCCGGTATTTATACCTTGGCCACCAGTGAAACTATGGACATGCGCAGAATCTTGATAACTCGATGAGGAAAGGGCAACAGTAACGATATAGTCTTAGTTGGACGTACCTCCAGCAAGGAAGACCCTCCCCCTCTGGAACGTTTCGACCATGCGGATATTTGGGCTAAAGAGTCGGTCAAAACACGTCCTTTGGGATGAACCGTTGGACCAACATATAATGGTTCACCCAGGGTATCTCGTTGAACTTGAAGCTAGTTTTGGAGCCGGTATTTTCCGCAAAGCATTTTCTTAGAGCCCCCTCGTCCGAGGACAATAGACTGTGGTTTACTTTATGACCAGCAATAACGAAAGAAAAAAGTCCAGGGGTTTCGGTAGGGCGAAAGCTGACGCTGAAGTTCAAATGTTACTACAAACGTTCAAACGCGCCGATGTTGGATATGACATACAGCATGGTGCTAGCATCACCCCACATATGCCAATACTGTGGTAAGATGCATAAAAAACCAGGTCAAAGTGACGACGGGGCAGACCACTAACCTTTGGCGACAACCCCTCGACGTAAACATCACCGACGACATGATTCTCTATCGTCCGAGTCTCGCCAAGAAACGAGAATCCTGACATTTTCCGCACGATACCCCGGGCACCATCCGCACCAATCATCCAGTCATAGGTACAGTGTTCAGGAGTCCCTTTTACATCCGAGCCATCTGGACCATGCCGTACCAGGTGTACATTGACACCAGTTTCGGTTTGTTCAAAAGAAACAAGCTCGGTGCCGGTTTCAACCTGACATTGGAGTTTGGCTAAAGTGTCACGTAGTATGCCCTCAACATGACTTTGGCCAAGGAATACAATGTTATTCTAGAAACGAGCGATTACAACGGAGTGAATAATCGAGGAACGAGAACACACACATAGGGGCAAGATGGGGTAGGTTCTATGTGGGGGGACATGTCAAACTCGCCAATTGGCTGCGTGCCGTTTGGAAGATCATATTGACGAGTCAAGGGTGGGGGTATAGCGCGCTTTAAGACCTCCTCTACGCATCTGAAGCTGGTGAGAACTTCCAGAGTGCGTGGCTGTTCTTGTCAGGATTCGAGGGATAAAAAAGGGAGAAAGAGAGAACGTACCATGATACCTGCACCACGCTGTCCCAGGCGAGGTTCGGTACTCTTTTCAATGATACGTACAGGAACGCCATTGTGGATGAGGGAGAGAGCACAGACAAGTCCCGAAGGCCCACCTCCAACCTATGGCAAGAGCCGGTTAACAAGAAAATTTTCGTTGAACATCAGAAGACACCACAGCGCACAATTAGGACATGAGGTATCGCAGAGGACATGGATTAATAGGTGGACTTGACGAGGCGGACGGTTCTAGAATATATACGTAGAGTCTGGAAGCATGAATAACGCCGTCTAGATGCCTCACTCCCCCCCTATAAACGGCATCCTGAAAGTCCAGGCCAACTGATCTGCAATTTGATCGTTGCATTGATTGGAATGACGATCTTATTCTTTATTTGAAAAAAGATTATGTTTTTCCGTAATTTCCGGAAAAGGCTTTACAATATGCATCCGCACAACCGCATATAGATATTGATAAGATGGCGATTAAATTCAAAGACAGGTTACCCCTCAATATTTCCCATTTCATGGTCCGATGGTTCCGATGCACCTAATATTGATTTGTGTTTTCCTGGCCGTGAGACGACGACTACGTCAGGGTCGGTGCTGGTTATTCGAACAAATCGGAGGAGCTGAATATAAGCGGCTTCCTTCTGGTCCCACTGTCGAAATAGCTCGACGGTTGCAGGATGCGTAAGATCAATGACCTCTGCATGAAACAAATTAAATGATGCTGCGTACGATCTGTAGCACTCACCCATGCCGGTCCGATATTCTTCTGCTTCTCGTAGTTTTATCTCTTCTAATCTCAGCTCTTTCGCACTCTTGGGTCGTCCTTTGCGCCGAGCAGTTTGTTCCTGCTCTAGTTCTTCATCAAACCTTGATAGCCAGACATCCCTGATGATAGAGTGAAGCTCAGGAAGGGTCAGCACGCCCTCCTCTGGGAGTGCTTGGAAGAAGAAACCATAAAAATCGACTACTCTGCCCTTGGTCAGGGAGCGGTCAACCTCTGTTGGAGCACAACATACCAAGGGAATTCTGCTTTTGGCTCCGCTTTGACGCAAGGTTACCAAGCTTTCCCTTTCTCAGAGCTTTTCGTGCTAGCTGGTCTGCCTTGCGCGATGATGGGTGGAAGACTTTTTCTTTCTTTGGAACAGATGCCGCTTTTTTTGGTGTTTTGGAGGGTGCCATCGTGGAGGAGATGGGGAAAATAAAGCGTGGGAATCTCTGTTACTATTGTTGTAGATTCCTTCTCAGCTCTTCCATCTGACAACCCTTGTGTAAACGCGATGTCTACGCGGGAATCAGACCGCATAATGTCTGCCCAACAAACACTTGACAGTGGGTGTCGCAGAAACAGTAGCATGTCTCTGGACCAACATGCTTTTACAGTTCTCTATGAAATGTCACAGCTGTTGAACACACAATTGGATAAAGAGACGCTCGCGACGTGTGTTGGAATGATTGAGAGCGGGGCTAATCCAGAGGCATTAGCTGTCAGTCGTATATAGTGACCTTGTGCTGTGCATCTCATGACGTTAGTGCAGGCGGTTGTGCAGGAGCTGAGACGCGAGAACGGGACGGTCCAGCTGGGACGAAGATGATGGGGCCGTCAGATGATTTGATTATGATAGATAAATGTGGAGAGAAAGGACCGTTGAATAGATGCAGCCCATGAGACAAAGTTTGTGGGAGTTGTGCAAATTGGCTTGAACACTGAACATTCCTTGCGCCGTCATCGGCGGTCTCCTGCCAACAAAGGCGCCTGCTATCGCACATCCTCCTCAATGGCCCCAAGCACCCTCCAGCCCTCTGAGTACGACATACAGCGTGAGGTCGAGGCTCTCAGAGACATTCGTCGTCGCTCTGTCACCCCCGGTGCCCTCACCATCGATCTCGACCTCCCCAACCAGTCTCCCCCGTCCTCTCCAACCTCATATCGTCTCACCTCTCCATCCGATGAGTCTTCGTCTGAGAGTGCCAGCGGATCTGGCACAAGCGGCAGTTCTGAAGGCGCTCTTCAGACTCCACACAGCCCACCAAACGACACTTTTCCTCTCTTTCAGTCCCTATGGGTCCCTGCCAGCGTGCATCCTGAGATAGCCCCAGCAGAGTTCCGAGCTTTCCTCAAGGAACATGCCAGGCTATCCCCCTCTTCTGAAGATGGGGCAGGTCCTCTCGGGCGATCAAGCTCTTTTTCTTCTCTCTCGTCGTCCTCGGGTCTCGGCCGGAAGAAGTCAATGCTTAGTCGTCAGTACACGCCGGATGAGCACGATGGTGTCGAGAATGAGAACATTGTACCGCTCAGGCGTAATCGCAGCAGCTTTTACCAGAATCAGGGACCTCAGCTCACCTTTGATGACCTACAAAAGTTGGAGCAGCTGGCAGAGGAGGTCAGCGATGACCCCTCACTGCTAAGAGATGTATTGAGAAGAAGTCTGAGCATGAACGTCCCGCCATCAGGTACGTCGACCTCACACATACCCTATACACTATTTTGATTCTCATGGGCTGCCAGCCATCGACAAAGTGGACGAAATGCACAATATGGATGAGGCGGACGCCCCCATCATTGTGCCTCCTCCCGGTCAAATTCTCCGGCGAGCTGCTCGAACAAAAATACGGAAAGGTGGTCCTGGGGAGAGTGGAGGACACCGCTTTGGGGGGTCTCGTAGGAAACCAGCAAGGGCACAGACAGCTCTAGTTGAATCACGCTCTTCAGATGACATATCATCTAGTGATCACGGAGACTCCGTAGAGTCAGGCCCTACAGAACGTCGTAGTATGCCTTTCTTAGATGAACGACCAGAATCCCTCGGCGAGGAGGCACCCATTTTAGACCTCTATTTACGCGAGGGCGACGAGAACGACACCCCGGCCACCATCAGCGCATCACCACCTCCAATCCAAATAGACTTTCCCGAAGAGTCTCAACCATCTTCTGAGATTCAACCACTTCTCGAAGCTTTAGGGCCTGTTATACATCAACCACAACCTCAACGGCTCCTGTCTCCACAGTCTTCAATTGATCAGCACCCGTCACGCACACCATCGCCATCCGAGCCTTCATCACCCGCTTCATCCATCGAGCGTCCGCCCCTTTCCCAATCGCCTCCTTCAGTCATTCTGACGCCCGTTCCGTCTTTTCCTACTACGAGTCCACCGCCCGTTCGCAAGGAGAAGGACAAGAAGGGTTTGTTTGGCAAATGGGGCGGAGAGAAGGGCTCAAAGAAATTGAAGCAGAAAGACTCTGAGAACAAAGAGCGTGCAACCGAAAAGGAGAAGGAGAAAGATTCAGGTTTCTTTGGTTCTCTTTTTGGATCGAAGAGGAAACAGGAGGAAGTCCCTCCGCCACTACTATCACCCGGTCAATCTGGGCGTGAAACAGCTCAGGCCTTGCTTGGGGCGCCCAAATCCAAAGCGCCCGTATCTCCCGGATTGTCTTCCGGCATAGGTCCCAACAACTACTCGAGATATCCGATTCATGTGGAGAGAGCTATCTATAGGCTAAGCCATATCAAACTGGCAAACCCACGGCGCCCGCTCTACGAACAAGTACTTATAAGTAATTTGATGTTCTGGTATCTAGGTGTCATCAACAAGACGCAGAACCCACAGCCTACGCCCACTATGCAGGCGCAGGTAGCACCACCTACGGGATCAGCGGAAACGCATACAGACGATGCAGAGGCTGAAAGGGAACGGAGGGAGATCGAACAACAAGAGTTACGGGAACGAGCAGAAAGGGAGAGACAGGAGAAGGAACGAGTGGAACGGGAGATGGAGATGAGGAAGAAGGAATCTGGACGAAAGGGCTCATTAACAAAGCCGCCACCACCTGGAGGAGGTCGTCGTGCAGAGATGCCGGTAAGGGGCCCACAGTATGAGATGCAGCATCGGGAAATGCAGCAAGAGTACAATGGATACAACGGACAATCCCAACAGGGTGGCTTATCTATGTATCGATCTACTTCTGCCCCCGTGAACAATCCCAACAGTCAGCCACAATACCAGAGGAATCCACAACAATACAATTCGCCAAAGATGGTGCAACCGCAGGTGACGCATCCCGGAGACATATTCTACTATACAGCAGACAATCTGCCTCAGCAATCCAAGCTACCTCCCGGTGCGATGTCTCCGGACCAACAGATGTGGCATAAGCAGCAATCTCCAGTGCGGCGACAACCCTCGCCATCTCTGCCATCATCGCCCGCTCGGCCGTGTTCGCCCCCTGCGCGTGATCACGGACGGTTTAACCCTGACTCTCCTCAAGAGCACATCGTTCTTGAAAACGAAGCTAAGCATCGGACACCTGTCCGTTCGATTTCTGCCACAGCTGCACCGACTCAACCAATGCCAAATGGTAAGGTGCGAAAAGTAAACAGTGCATATGCCGCCATTCCGGGAGATCTACGGGATCCCAATACTGGTACGAACGGAGAAGAGGAGGATATTCCGCTGGCTATGTGGCAACAGCAGCGGCGACGGTGATCGATGGTTGCCCTTGATTTGATCTCACCCTTAAACCCCCATCTTGCGTACCTTATCGTTTTTAGAGACCATGCTTACTATCCCTGGATTTTCCCGATCTCTTTCTCTATCCTTTTGCTCTCGTCGTAATCACTCGCACATCATTCCTTTCTAACATAACCACATGACCATCCATACCTCATATGTTTGACGCATACACCTCATATACTACTCGCTTTGCAGGTCCTTCTCACTCAGTTCTCACTTACAGATATGTATTGTGCTTGCAGGCACAAGTTCCTCTGGAATGGACTACCTAATTAACATGAAAGACGGAGTTTTCTTCTCACAAGGACTACTTTTACATACCCCGAATTCCCAAGCTCCACCGTGACTCGTGCAGGGATCGGGATTCAAAAGCGCGAGGAGCTGTAACTTCAAGGGATCAGTCAGATCTCGAGTTAACGTCCAATGGCGTGCAAATCCACTGCGGGATTTCGTGTCACGTCGACACCACTCCGTAAGAGATATAACCTTTCTTAGGCAAATGACTCTCTCACCTGTGAAAATGAGCTCTAGTTAAAACATCATGGGCGTACCAAAGCAAGTTTTTCTATATACATCCTGTGCAGTCGGCCCCAAGTTGAATCTTGGTGAAGAAATCCCGGTATGTTCGTCCTGCTATCGGACAGGCAAGTTTGAGCCTGTACCATATTTCTCTCTGAATATGCTACGTGTCGAGGCATTTAGTCATGTAAGAATAGCGGTATGCCGAATAGATTCCACTCAGCAATCAGTGTGATTTGAATATGTTCCTTCAGTAGGTTGCTATTTTCTCGTCTTTATCGAAATCCCAAGGTCATGGCCAATTGCTTAATTCTGTTACTCTCATGCCTAATTATATGAGCCACAAAGAGTTTAGTTCGACTTTATCCCGGAACGATCGGGCCGAAGATCATGTGAATCCAACGTTACGCTGCGGCGCGATCGTCCTTTGTCACTGAACACGGTTTACCACAACAAACATCCGGTTTTCTGTACCCAGTGCCTGATATGATTCTCCTCGAAGTATTATCCATACCTTCCATCACTTCCTGCAACTGAATTCAGCTACATAGTCACAAAACTATATCATTCAGAACACTCTTGCGGAGAAGATTGCCAAGTAAGCTTGATGTATCTCTTGCTGAAGAGTATATGGTTCAATTTCTCAGGCCGTCATCCCTCGATGTGCAGTTTGTAGACTTTGATGGTGTAAGGTTCCATCTATCGACGCCAGAAGGCAAGACATCTCTTCTTCTCTCCATGCACATCCGGTGCTGGGACGAGCTTGTAAAATATGGAGCGTTGGACATACTCAAACGGGAATATGGGTCGTTGCTCCTCCCACAACCCGAAAATGAATATAACGTGAGCTTGTCGATCGATCTTGAGCAGGTACCAACCGATGCAGGTGATGTCAGTATCGCATGAACCCATGAGATGTACTAAAGTCGTTTCAGAGGCTCGCGAAGCGTTTATCTTATCAATTGCATTACTTAAACGCAATGCTTTGGCTGCTCCATTTGAGCTTGGCTTCGAATCTCAGAAACAATTAGAGGCATCAGGGGGCTCACAGGGGGAGTTGATGCAGGTTCACTATCGTGACGAGGAAGCCATCTATGTTCAGGCTTCCCCCGATCGTGTGACTGTTATCTTCTCCACCATATTCCAAGACGAGACCGACCGCATCTTTGGCAAGGTCTTTCTTCAGGTAGTCTCCTGACTAGTCACCTCCTGGATACTAACCTTCTGTGCAATAGGAATTTGTTGATACTCGCCGCCGGCTCCCGAACGTCCAAAACGCACCGCAGGTCTTATATACCAACCGGGATCCTCCACTTGAAATTCGTCATGTCCCCGGTCTTCGCAACACAGATGATATTGGCTATCTCACCTTCGTCCTCTTTCCGCGCCATTTCGCCAATGCTTCCGTCGCTTCCAACACTATTTCGCACATCCAACTTTTCCGCGATTACCTTCACTATCACATCAAATGCTCCAAAGCGTACATGCATTCGAGGATGAGGCATCGTGTGGCTGAATTTCAGAAAGTTTTGAATAGGGCCAAGACAGAGGTAGCAACAACAGAGAGGAAGACAGTAACGTATGCATCTATTTTTTCGATTTACGATTGCTTGACTAACGATTATCGATTATCATTAGTGGACGAACCCTTGTAACACGGTAAATGTGTTCTGCACAATGCCTCTTATCTTTTATGCACACTCAGTTTCCATGATGTGCTCGTATGGCATACCACATCGAAGACTCAACCGTTTGCTCCTCCAGTCAGCCGATAAGCGACCAGTTCTGTCGGAAATCGTCATGATGACTTCACACAAGTTCTCAAGTTTGGGCTGTCGCCCTGTAAGGCGTTCATCAGAAATCTGTTTTCCTAAGCCGCAAGGAGAGAAAGACTATCTTCACCCTTGAACAAACGATAGCCATAAGAATTTGCGGGAGTGAATCCGCGTACAGACCAGAGTTGCTGACGTAAGGCATCATGAATTTTGGGGTCGATCATAAGTTTGACCCCAGAGTAAGTGTGCAGCTTAAATTAAACGGCAGTCTTCTTTCTATCGTTCGCCTTTTTCTTTACTCTTCGGAATTACGGTACCTGCACGTCACCCCTTGCCAGGCGTCCGCTTTCTGAATTGCCATGTCGGCATACGACCATTCCAGAGTCCAGCATTTTATAGGTACGCGTTATGACATTTTATTCCGAGTTGCAATATTGATGTGTTTGGCAACAGGTGGAAATTCTCTTGAGAATGCTCCGGCCGGTAGTGTTACAGATTTTGTGAAGAAGAATGGCGGTCACACAGTAATTACAAAAGTGAGCGCGACGTGCCTCGCCGAATACCGAAGAACTAATCTCGAGCTTTAGGTTCTTATTGCCAACAATGGTATTTAGAACACCTTTTCCTTGAATTTTCTATCAACTGGTCAACATAGGTATCGCTGCCGTGAAGGAGATCAGATCCATTCGCCAATGGAGTTACGAAACATTCGGTCGTGAACGCGAGGTCGAGTTCACCGTCATGGCAACTCCTGAAGATCTAAAGGTTAACGCGGAATACATCCGTATGGCTGATCGATATATTGAAGTGCCAGGTGGTACAAACAACAATAATTATGCGAATGTCGATCTCATTGTAGATGTCGCTGAACGTGCCGGCGTCCATGCCGTTTGGGCAGGCTGGGGACATGCGTCCGAAAATCCGCGTCTTCCTGAGAGCTTGGCTGCCAGCAAGAACAAAATTGTATTCATAGGTCCTCCGGGAAATGCTATGAGGAGTCTGGGTGACAAAATCTCCAGTACCATCGTCGCGCAGAGCGCCGATGTCCCTACGATGCCCTGGTCTGGAACGGGAGTTTCAGAGACAGTCCTTTCAGAAGCTGGATATGTCACAGTACCCGACAAGGTCTATGCTGAAGCATGTGTGACGAATGTCGAGGAGGGTTTGAAACGTGCTGAGCAGATCGGTTGGCCAGTCATGATCAAAGCGAGTGAGGGAGGTGGCGGAAAAGGTATTAGAAAGGTTGAGTCACCAGACGCCTTCAAAAACGCGTATCATGCGGTTGCTGGAGAAATCCCAGGTATTATTCATTGATTCTGTTTTTATTACATATATAACTTGCCTGGTGCACAGGATCACCTATCTTTATTATGAAGCTCGCTGGTCAAGCACGTCATTTGGAAGTCCAGCTTCTTGCTGATCAGTATGGCGATGCTATTTCGCTGTTTGGTCGTGACTGCTCGGTGCAACGTCGACACCAGAAAATCATTGAAGAGGCCCCTGTTACTATTGCGAAGGAGGAAACCTTTGAACAGATGGAGAAGGCAGCTGTTCGTCTATCGAAACTGGTGGGCTACGTTAGTGCTGGCACCGTGGAATGTGAGTTTTCTCAAACAGCGGAGAATTTTTACTGATAACAGGTGTCATTAGATCTCTATAGCCCTTCTGAAGACTACTTCTATTTCCTGGAACTTAATCCCCGTCTCCAAGTCGAACATCCCACGACTGAGATGGTTACAGGAGTCAACCTTCCCGCTGCCCAGCTCCAAGTTGCCATGGGCATACCCTTGCACCGAATCCGGGATATCCGTCAATTGTATGGCGTAGCACCCAATGGCACCTCAGAGATTGATTTTGATATGGTTAAGCCTGACGCCAACCAGCTTCAGCGTAAGCCACGTCCCAAAGGCCACGTCGTTGCCGTTCGTATTACTGCGGAGAATCCAGACGCTGGTTTTAAGCCATCTTCGGGATCTATTCAGGAACTCAACTTCCGCTCCAGCACTAACGTGTGGGGCTACTTTTCCGTCGCTACTGCAGGTGGACTACATGAGTTTGCTGATTCACAATTCGGTCATATATTTGCATATGGCGAAGATCGCAGCGAGAGTAGGAAGAATATGATCATTGCACTGAAGGAACTCAGCATCCGAGGCGACTTCAGGACTACTGTCGAATACCTTATCAAACTTCTTGAGCTGGAAGCATTTAAGGAGAATAACTTCACGACGGGCTGGTTGGACTCTCTGATCAGTAACAAACTTACCGCTGAACGTCCAGATGCTACGCTTGCAGTTATTTGTGGTGCCGTCACCAAGGCTTATCTTGCTTCGGAAGCCTGCTGGACAGAATACAAACGAGTCCTTGACAAGGGTCAAGTGCCTGCTAAGGATGTCTTGAAGACGGTCTTCGGCATCGAATTCATTTATGAGAACATTCGTTACTCCTTCACTGCTGCTCGTTCGTCTTCGACCGTATTGACGCTTTATCTCAATGGAGGGCGAACCATGGTCGGTGCACGTCCTCTTGCTGATGGGGGCCTGCTTGTTCTATTGGATGGCAAAAGTCACTCGATCTATTGGCGCGAGGAAGTCGGCGCTCTCCGACTAATGGTCGATGCTAAAACCTGCTTGATTGAGCAAGAGAATGATCCTACCCAACTTCGAAGCCCTAGTCCAGGGAAACTGATCCGTTTCTTTGTCGATAGTGGTGACCACATAAATGCTGGTGAACAATATGCTGAAATCGAGGTTCGTGAGATTACTCATAGATTCTTGTGTTTTGTCCCAATTAAAAGCTTGATAGGTCATGAAGATGTACATGCCTCTGGTTGCGTCTGAAGACGGCGTTGTCCAACTTATCAAACAGCCAGGAGTGTCTCTGGAGCCCGGAGATATTCTTGGTATACTGACACTGGACGACCCTGCTCGCGTCAAGCACGCAAAACCTTTTGAAGGCCAACTTCCAGCCATGGGTGTTCCCGGTGTTGTCGGTAGCAAGCCTCACCAGAGGTATGTGAGATGTCTAGGCATCCTGCACGACATTCTCGATGGTTTCGATAACCAAGCCGTCATGGCGTCGACATTGAAGGAGCTTATCGACTTACTTCATGAACCCGAACTTCCCTTTTCTGAGGTCAATGCCATTCTCTCTACCCTTTCAGGTCGCATACCCGTCAAACTTGAGGAAAGTATCAGACACGTTATCGATTCCGTAAAGGCCAAAGGAGACAACGTCGAATTCCCTGCCGTTCGCATCAAGAAAGTAATCGAGCACTATATCGAGAATAGCATCCTTCCCCAAGATCGTGCTATGTTCCGCGTTTCACTCAGTACCCTGTCAGAGGTTCTCGAGAGGTATCAGGGCGGACTGAAGGGGCACGAGACCGCAGTGATTGCGTCTTTGTTGGAGCGTTATGCGTCCACAGAGAAACTCTTTGGGGGTAGCATTGAAGCTCGTGTTCTCGCTCTTCGTGATCAACATAAGGACGATCTTGATAAGGTCGTCAGCCTCGTCCTCAGCCATATCAAGGCGCAGAGCAAAGCGAAGTTGGTTTTGGCTGTTCTTGACTACGTCAAGATTAGCAATCTCAATGTTTCGAACACTGAAGGACGGCTTTACAAGGCATTGCAAGGTCTGGCTGCTCTTGAGTCGAAGTAAGATTTTCGTCCACCTTCGCAACCTCCAATACTTAGAGTAATCAACCAGATCGTCCATCACAGTGTCTCTAAAGGCACGAGAGGTTTTGATCCTTGGTCAGATGCCTTCTTATGAAGAGCGCTTGGTCCAAATGGAAGCCATTCTCAAGAACTCAGTCTATAACAACTATTACGGCGAACAAGGCCAAGAGGGTCCCAGGTATGCGCTCGATGTTTGCTCGAAGTCATGTCATTAACGTGACATAGGACGCCATCTGCAGAAGTGTTGAAAGAGCTGAGCGACTCTCGTTATACGGTATATGACGTCCTTCCCGCTTTTTTCAATCATGAGGACCCGATGGTTTCTCTCGGTTCGTTTTTGCGCGAATATGTCTTCTGGTCCTAACTTCTTCTTCAGCTGCTTTCGAAGTGTATATTCGTCGTGCATATAGGGCTTACACATTACTTTCTATTGATTACGAAGAAGGTGACGCTCTTGATGATGGAGAAGTTCCCGGCATTGTCACTTGGCGCTTCAACCTGGGCCAGTCGCATTCGCCGCCCTCGACGCCTCGTCTCGGGTATATCCCTCTAATAGTCTCTCGTAGAGCTTTCTAACCTTCTTTTAGGGAAAATCGACGTTCGGGTTCTGTGAGCGACTTGACATATATGATTAATCGTCATCAATCACAGCCTGTCCGGACAGGTGTCATCGCCTCGTTCCCGAACATGAGCACTCTTTCCCGTGGCTTTGAAAAGGTTGTTTCGATGCTCCCTGTGTTCGACCTCCGGGAATTCTGTCAGCGGTATGGCCCTGACGGCCAACCCCCGAACGTCGTGAACGTGGCTCTTCGCATCTTCCGTGATGAAGATGATATGCCGGAAAGCTCTTGGACGACTACTATCACCCAGTTTGTCAACTCTCAGAAAGACATCCTTGCTCGCCGTGGTGTTCGCCGCCTATCCCTCCTCATTTGTCGCCGTGGCCAATACCCCGTCTATTATACATTGCGTGATTTTGGCAGCACTTGGGGAGAAGAGCAAGCCATTCGCAACATCGAGCCTGCCCTTGCCTTCCAATTGGAACTGAGCCGGCTGTCTAACTATAACTTGAAACCCTGCTTTGTTGAAGCGAAGCAAATTCATATCTATCATGCCGTCGCACGGGAGAATCAACTTGATAATAGATTCTTTATTCGCGCCCTTGTCCGCCCTGGTCGCCTTCGGGGAACCATGAGCACGGCGGAATACCTCATTTCTGAAACTGACCGTCTTGTTACGTCTGTCTTGGATGCATTGGAAGTTGTCAGTTCCCAGTATCGTGGTGCTGACTGTAATCACATTTTCATGAATTTCGTTTATAACCTTGCTGTTACCTACGAAGATGTTCTTGCAGCCATATCTGGGTTCATCGAGCGTCACGGCAAGCGACTCTGGCGCCTTCACGTTACGGGCTCGGAAATTAGAATAACTCTGGAAGATAATGAAGGCAATGTGACACCAATTCGCTGCATCATCGAAAACGTCTCTGGCTTCATTGTTAACTACCATGGATACCAAGAAATCACGACAGACAAAGGAACTACGATCTTGAAATCAATTGGTGACAAAGGTCCCTTGCATCTTCAGCCCGTACATCAAGCATACCCCACCAAAGAATCCTTGCAACCAAAACGTTATCAAGCCCATCTCATCGGCACTACCTACGTATATGATTTCCCTGATCTCTTCTCGAAAGCCTTGCACAATGTGTGGGTCAAGTCGCGAGCCACAGACCCTTCACTGAACGTGCCCAAGGTATTTTTGGAATCAAGGGAGCTTGTGCTGGACGAGCATGACCAACTGACAGAAGTTGACCGAGCCCCTGGCAATAATACCTTTGGTATGGTAGCCTGGGTGTTCAACCTTCGCACTCCCGAGTTCCCAATGGGGCGCAAGGTCGTTGTTATTTCAAATGACATTACTTACAAGATTGGATCCTTCGGTCCCATTGAGGACCAGTTCTTTTACCTCGTCACCCAATATGCCCGCGAACAAGGCCTTCCTCGCATCTACTTGTCTGCCAACTCCGGTGCCCGCATTGGTATTGCTGAAGAAATTTGGCCTTTGTTCTCTGCCGCATGGAATGACGACGCTCATCCTGAAAAGGGGATCAGCTACCTCTATCTCACCCCCGAGAATTATCTTTCACTTCAAGAAAAAGGCGGAGACGCAGTGCGCACTATCCAGATCGAGGAAGGCGGCGAACGTCGTTACAAGATAACTGATCTCATTGGTCTGCAAGAAGGCCTCGGCGTTGAATCACTCAGAGGATCAGGTCTCATTGCTGGTGAAACTTCGCGTGCCTATGACGATATCTTCACTATCACTCTGGTTACTGCACGTTCTGTTGGTATTGGAGCTTATCTCGTCCGTCTTGGCGAGCGCGCAGTGCAGGTCGAAGGTCAGCCTATCATTCTCACTGGTGCAGGCGCCCTCAACAAGGTACTTGGCCGTGAGGTCTACACTTCCAATTTGCAACTTGGTGGAACGCAAATTATGCACAAGAATGGTGTATCACACCTTACGGCAAGCAGTGATTTGCAAGGCGCAACCCAGATCCTTGAGTGGTTGTCTTATATCCCAGAAATCAAAGGTGGCCCCCTGCCCGTTCGGGAGACCGCAGACAGCTGGGATCGTGAGATTGTATATACGCCTCCGAAGGGTGTATACGATCCGCGGTGGTTCATAGAAGGCAAGGTCGATGAACAAACCTCGAATTGGCTCTCGGGTTTCTTCGATAAGGGATCTTTCCAGGAGACATTGAGTGGATGGGCACAAACTGTCGTCGTTGGACGTGCTCGCCTTGGAGGCATCCCTATGGGTGTCATCGCTGTTGAAACCCGTACCATCGAACGCATCGTACCGGCTGACCCTGCAAATCCCGCTTCCTTTGAGCAACGCATCATGGAAGCTGGTCAGGTCTGGTACCCCAACTCTGCGTACAAAACTGCTCAAGCTATCTTCGATTTCAATCGTGAGGGCCTTCCCTTGATCATCTTCGCCAATTGGCGTGGGTTTTCAGGCGGTCAACAGGACATGTATGATGAAGTACTCAAACAAGGGTCGAAGATTGTCGATGGCCTTTCAAGTTACAAACAACCTGTCTTCGTTTACATTGTTCCCAACGGTGAACTTCGTGGAGGTGCGTGGGTCGTTCTCGATCCATCAATCAACTCGGAACAGATGGAGATGTATGCTGATGTGGAGGCTCGTGCGGGTGTTCTCGAACCTGAGGGTGTTGTTGAGATCAAGATGCGTCGCGAAAAAATCCTGGCTCTCATGGAACGTCTTGACTCGTCGTACGCCTCTCTCAAGCGTGACACCAAGGACCCGTCCAAGACGCCGGAGGAGAGAGCAACGGCAGCTGCAGAATTGGCTCAACGAGAAATCCTTTTGCAACCGACATTTAAACAGATCGCGCTTCTGTATGCTGATCTTCACGAGTGAGTTTCTTTCTCGTTTTCGTCGCTGCATGCAAATTGTGACATCCGCATGCTAGTCGGACAGGTCGCATGGAAGCAAAAGGTTGCGCTAAACCTGCGGTGTGGAAGAATGCTCGAAGACATTTCTACTGGGCGGTTCGAGCTCGTATTGCTAAATCTGCTGCTCTAGCGAAGATCGCTGAAGCCTCGCCAAACTCCACTGCGGAATACCGCACGCGATTGTTGGATTCTTTGGTACAAATTGACTCGCAATCTGACTACCGCAAAGTCGCAGAGGTACTAGAGAACCTTGACCTGTCTCAAACGGTTATCCAACTCAAAGCTGATCATCTCATGCGCCGCTTGATCGATTTGACTCAAGAAGATCGCAAAGCAACACTGGACGGTTTAATCCGTCTAGCTGACCATCTTACTTCGGAAGAAAAGGCGTCCCTGATAACTGTCCTTCAGTCCAGAGCATCACCTGGTAGGTCTCCTCCATTACCCATTGGTATAAAGTTAAACTTTTTCAGGGCCTCCGTCCTATGCATAGAAAAGATTATTCTCATTTGTTCTGTATTGACAATCTCATTCTCTGTTTTCGTTTGCAGCATACATCATATTTGTTTCCATAGTTGTTACCATAATGGTTTTCGTATAGACAGACCCATATCAAACCTCACGAGCACCAGAATACCACATGTCTCACATACTTTAATGATACGCTTCATTTCAGTCGCCTTTTGAGCATGCTTGGACATAAACATGTACCTGCGAGTATTTGTGTGACACCCAGTCAATGACGTCCCGCGTCGCGTTTTCATTAGTCGGACTCTCGGAGATGTTCCGAGTTGGCATTTCCGACAATTTGTGACCCTTTCTTTCCGTCAAGCTACAATGGGACACTTGATTACATTGGCAACGTACGAGTGAAGCTATCTATGTCATAAGATTTTTTGTATTAACTGTGTTGTAGATGGTATGAAGTTTGCGGTTTAGATCGAGATTACTATATGATTTCAATCTAGTTCGTTGAATCAATGGGCTTTGGACTTTCAAGTGAGTGCTACCAGCCTCGCACGATCATGCTTGGACCGTTTCTTCTCAGGGTAACTTAGAACGTATTTTGGCGAGTATCGCGATTGCAAAAGAGAGAGGTGCAACTCTGCGAGTGGGACCGGAGTTAGAGATACCGTGCGTTTACTGTTGAACGGAGATTTTCATATTTTTCCTCAATTATCACAGAGGCTATGGATGCTTGGATCACTTCCTAGAAGGTATAATGATCTGTCACAAAAGTAACCGGTCAATTTACTTACTTTCCTAGGCGATACTGTCCTCCATTCTTGGGAAGTCTTAGCGAAGATCTTGGTTTCAGAAGAGGCAACGGGAATTGTCTGTGATATCGGCATGTACGTCTTCAAATCTCTTTACTGCATGTTAATATGCGACTGTCGTGTGCAGGCCAATTGTACATAAAAACGTCACCTACAACTGCCGCGTCATTATACATGATCGCAAAATTTTGCTTATTAGACCCAAGATGTGGCTCGCGAACGACGGGAACTACCGTGAACTCCGTTACTTTACTCCCTGGACGAAACACAGACAATGGGAAGAACATTATCTTCCGAGGATCATACAGGCTGTCACAAAACAAGTATGACTCTTTTTCTCTCAGTCGACTATTTTTTATGCTTTTTGCGCTAGACAAAAGTTCCTTTTGGCGATGCCGTCATTAGCACTTTGGATACCTGTTTCGGTATCGAGCTTTGTGAAGAATTGTTCACACCCGCTAGGTAGGTAGCACCTATTTTATCTGTCTTGGTCCTGATTCATCAGCAGCCCCCACATCCTTATGGGTCTTGATGGAGTAGAAATCTTTACCAACTCTAGCGGAAGTCACCATGAGCTTCGTAAGCTCTATACCAGAGTAGAACTTATCAAGGAAGCTACTTTGAAGGTGATGCTTCAGGCTCGATCTAAGCCTTTGCATATCTCACTGGTTCTCTGTTCTTGTGCAGTTGGGCGGGATCTACTTGTATGCTAACCAACAAGGTTGTGATGGTGATCGTCTCTACTATGACGGAAGTGCCATGATTGCAGTGAACGGACGCATCGTCGCACAAGGTTCACAGTTCTCCTTGAATGACGTAGAAGTCGTCAGCGCCACTATTGATATTGAAGACGTCCGAGCGCATCGTGCTAAGAGCAGCAGAAGCATGCAAGCTGCCTCTGCTGAAAGATATCACAGAATTGAAGTACCCTTTGCTTTATCCCGTGGAAAATTTGACGAGATCAGTGGAGAAGACTCAGTAAGCCTCAGTGGAAACAATTCTATTAATGTCCGATTTCATTCACCTGAAGAAGAGATCGCGTATGTTTTCGATTCATGCCTTTGAATGCAAAGCTAGAATATCTCCAGATTGGGCCCTGCATGCTGGCTCTGGGACTACCTTCGGAGATCTCGGACTCAGGGGTACTTTGTTCCACTGAGCGGTGGAATAGACAGTTGCGCCACAGCCGTCATAGTTTATTCCATGTCTCGACTTGTGACCGAAGCCGCAAAGCGTGGAGGTCAGTTAACATCAGTTGTAAAACCTCTTGACCACCAGCATACGAGCAATAACAGACCAGATGGTAATTGCGGACGCGAGACGCATTTCGGGAATTCCTGAGGACTCGGATTACATTCCAACTGATCCTCGTGAATTTACGGGGAGAATTTTCCATACTTGTTATATGGGCACAGAAAATTCGAGTGCAGAGACTAGGAAACGTGCGAAGCAGCTTTCTTCTGCGATCGGAAGGTATGTTGAAATTACACCAAAGTAACAGAGAAATATATCTTATACAACATCACCTAGCTATCATATCGACTTGAATATGGACAGTGTAGTGACTGCTGTTAGAAACCTTTTCGGGTTTGTGACAGGCATTCGTCCGCAGTTCAGAAGCCATGGAGGTACCAATGCAGAGAACCTTGCTCTTCAAAATATCCAAGTCCGCCAGTCTTTACTTCTCTGTCTACCATAAGTTTAGGACTGATCAGACTTTCCACACAGGCAAGGCTTCGTATGGTGCTGGCTTATATGTTTGCACAACTTCTGCCATTCGTACGTGGCAGATCAGGAGGTCTGCTTGTACTTGGTAGTGCCAACGTCGACGAAAGGTGGCGCCTGAATTTTCTTCATTATTATCATACTAATTGTTTTGAAAAAGTCTTCGTGGATACTTAACAAAATATGATTGCTCCTCTGGTTTGTCGCCGTTGCCGTCTATGTACATCTCGCTGACTCTGCTAACCTGGTTGATACCTCGTAGCTGATATTAATCCCATTGGAGGGATCAGTAAGACGGATTTGAAGAAATTTATCGCCTACGCCGAGCGATCGTTCGACTTACCGATCCTAGCGAGGTGAGTTCCTGTTCTGCTGTATGCTCTCATTACTGGATACCTTTGTTCAGTTTCCTCAGCGCGGTGCCAACCGCTGAGCTCGAACCTATCACAGAGAATTACGTGCAGTCAGACGAAGTGGGTGCGGATTCTGGCATCTTGTGTGAATACCTGACATTAGTGTTAGGCCGACATGGGCATGACTTATGACGAATTATCTGTGTTCGGACGACTCCGCAAAGTTGATAAATGTGGTCCTTACAGCACTTTTACAAAGTTGATCCATGAATGGGGTTCCTTCTTGTCACCTACGCAGGTACTTTTCTTTTTGCGACCTGCCACCACTCCGTCTGTTTATACAGCTACAGATCGCAGAGAAAGTGAAATTTTTTTATTTCGAACACGCGAGAAACCGGCACAAGATGACAACCTTGACACCTTCTTACCATGCGGTAGATTTCCCTTTATCTCATTAACACCCCATCCATTTCATGCTTTGTTGCAGGAATCCTATAGCCCTGATGACAACAGTCAGTTCTTTGTTCCATTGAGCATCTTTATATGGCCTCACCTTACCTCTTTTGCAATAGGATTTGACATGCGTCCTTTCTTATACTCATCCCGTTTCCCGTGGCAATTTAAGAAGATCGACGAGGTTGCGGCAGTGTTACCAGATAGGTCAATACAAAGCAGTACTGCAGATAAGGCTAAGACTGAATGAATGACATCTGGGGGATGGGTTTACATTGTGATTAGACCGGAGGGGTATTGAATAATTTAATACAGATGATTGATGATGGATGAAGAAGAGATAAATAAGTTCATTGCAACCGTGATGAGTAAAGTGTGCCTAGTTTGTGCGCAAGAACCGAGAAAATGAGGTTTGAATATTTACTTTCTTCATTATCGTAGGTTCTGGGGCTGCAGATTCACTGTAAACAAATCAAACACAAACAAAGTGCTTAATGACTTACGATCTGTCAACCCTTCCTCTTTCACTTTCCTTTTCACGCTCTCCATCACTTCACTAACTGCTGACCGATCGAGGTCGCCTCTCGCCTTCATGAGTCCCTCAACAAAATTAATATTAGGTCCATACACCTTCGCGAACGACCAAAAAGACAAAAAGACCATGTCTTTCGAAGCGTCGAGTAGTGATAGTATCATTTCGATCACCTCGAAAGACTGTTCAACGTCTTTGGCAGGTTTCAGCGTACTGAAAAACGCAGAGGCAAGACCAACATCTTCTCGAATACGATCTGTCGCAGCCGGCATTCTGAGTTTCGGTGAGTTTGCGAGCGCGTTGAGATATGAAACGAGGAAGGCATCAAGAAGGTCGTCAACGAGAAGCTCTAGAAGTGAGGGGTTAAGATAACTTTGGTAGTCTGCCATGTAGTCACGCATTGTTTCCACGATCTGGACTACGATTCCATCATACCAAACCTGCTGGAACAAACTCTTGGTCGCCGGTTTAAGATCGTTGAGAATCATGTCGATTAGTGTTTGAGTACATTTCTTTGCTACATCGAGGTAGCCATCGATTGCATCGTTCAAACGCTCAGTGATAGTGACGCGGTACTTCTCCGATACTAGCGGCTCGAGACGGGCAAGGAGTGCTTCAGCGTAGTCGGCGGATTTAATTTGATCATTGGCGAGAGCGATACAATACTCGACAAGACCACCTGCTACCTCGTCAGGCTTTTCTATCTGCTTCTTGAATTCGATTTCGACAGTTTTGACCCACTGATCTTGTATCCCCTTCATGACACGATTTATCTCACTCACAACACGAGCCAGAATGGCACCTTGTCCACTCTCTGTTGCCAAATCGACCTGCTGATTCACCATTTGGAAGAGGATGACAGCACCTTGGGTGCCGTATAAGCCATCATTATCGATTTCTGGCGGTTCCTCGCGTTTGGTGAAATCGGCAAGTTCTGTCTTCAGCAAGTTGGCGGACCATTCATCAAGCTTTTTGATAATCAGTTGAAGATAGTCTTCAATAAGAGACTGTTCTTTTCCATCCAACAGTGGCGGTTCGAGAAGATCGGACGGGACGTTGAGTTCCTTCATATTTGCCTTGTACTCCTTAAGCCATTCGAAGAGAATCAACAAGACACCTGCTTCTGGTCCCGAGACCGCTAACGTTTTGATCGTGACATTAAGAGCTTTATGGTACTCGCGGATATATAGAGAATAAATCTCGTATTCCGCCGGGAAACAGGGTACGACGTCTTCTTCGATCCGAATAAGATCTTGATATACCCATCCAAGGTTAGAAAGGAAGGTAGCAGGATTTTGTTCGTCGCGCTTGTATGCTTCCTGAAATTTTTCCTTGATGGATTCGGTAATCGCTTTTGTCATTTTTGACCGGTAATGCTTGATAACACGGGCATTGGCCTGCATCGACTTAAACTTTGACGCAGCACTCCATTTCGCAGCCTTCTTTACTAGACGTATGACTACGGCCTATTTGAAAATTGTCAATTAGTGCTATCCACGGTTTCTTGTCTTAGAGGCGAATACCTTCTCGTCCTCCTTGCCCTCCACTTCTGCAATCTTGACTAACCGTACCACAACATCAGGGTAACCTGCTCGAACAATAGGCAAGATGTTACGTGCAAGCGTCAATATATAGTCATCAAAGGCCGCTATAACTTGGTTCAGACGTTCAAACCAGCGTTGTAGGGTCGCCCGTGAAGTGGGAGACGCTTGTTTGGCTTGGTGCATAGTGTGGTTACGAAAAACTTCAAGTTGGTTGAGTTGATAGTGAATGAAGAGAAGGTTCTCAGCAGGCCCGAGGATGTTTGCACTATCTTGCGCAAGGAGCCTCTCAATGACATCAAGCTTTTCGGCCATTTCGAGTAGGTTATTGACCATCTCCTCCGTGGACTCAAAGTTACGGTGAACCATTGAGACCTTGGATAGTATTTAACATAGTCGTGGAATCCAAGAATTGAAACATACTCGGCTGATCTGGTCAAATGTTGATACTGTGTTCTGAGAGTCCATACACTGCCGCTCCATGGCCGCCATTTCATCTTTGATAGACTGAACATTGTCACGGGTGTTAAGCAGTTTTCTTAAGCCCTCTCGTGTAGCTTGAAGTTGTTCTTTGACGCCATTCTTCAGCCTGGCGTCGATAGAAGCCTTTTCCTTCTCCAGTTTCTTCCTATATGCAGGTATTTTGGCGAGGTCATCCGGTGACTGCAAGTATTCGCCTATTGCTTGCGCAGCTGACACAGGTGCAACTACTGTGGCCATGGAGCAGACAGAAGAAGCAAGCCGCAGCCTGCTGCGTGCACTACCTGGTCGACTTAGAGACGTTCAAGCACGCTTACATAGTCATAGCACATGACGTCCAATCATTGATAGCTTTTGAGAGCTTTAACCATGAAATCCTCAAGATTCTCCCATTTGATTATTGACACAGCGAGAAAGGTGCTCTCGACCGATCGAAAACGCTCCGCTCGACGATCAATAGCATTGAATGTGATGCCATGATTGTAGGTGGTTGACCTACTGCTTAACACTTGCTACCGCGCTCGGTAACCCGGAAGGTTTCTTGTGGTGTCAGTCTTGAAATCTGAATAAATCATAAGATTCGTCGAAGACTGTTTGCTAGAACTTGCGCATCACCTTGGTTGAAGGCGGCGGTCCCCTCCGGGATATAATCTCACAGAGTTAGCTCTCTGACGAACACCTCGCAATCGTTTCTTGAAGGCACTAATTACTTCAAGATATGATGTTTCTAAGAATTTACTGTACTTTCTAGTCATTGGTGCTCGGACTCATGTTGATACACATTTGACAACCCCAGTCGAGGAATTACACGTTTGTTGATTATCGAGCTCTACGGAACTCATTAGCTGATTTTTTAAAGGTGTGGGACGGCGTTTCTGACTCGTGAATGTCTTTCTCTGCGTCCGAAATTGGTTAGGAATTCCGCAGGAAGGAATGGCTCGCCTTAATCTTCAACGTGATCTCCTATGGCGTTTCGAGGATATTCCTGAGGTCCAGCTTTTTGACTGCGAGACACAGATGAACGGGGAGGTTGGCCCTTGGTTCACCTCGAGAACGGCCAGACTCTCAGGGCACGATTGCTCGTCGGCGCCGATGGATTCAATTCGCCCGTCCGATCCTCCGTACGAATACCTTCCTTTGGTTGATCTTACGATGAAATATGAATTGTTGCCACTATGGTCCATCAGCCGCGCGGTGCGTTCCAAGTTCCAAATACAATTACGCATCAGCGTTTCCTACCGACAAGTCCAATCGCTTTCCTCTGACCGTCTCTTCGCTTGTCTGATCCATTAAATCCAATATCACATCAGCCCTCACAACGTCGGACCCTGCAGTCTTATCGGGCAAACTGTTGGGTAAAGTTGGGGAACTCCACGCTCTCCTAATCTTCAGTGGCGTACACCACGGAGTGGAAATACGT
>JAGGAU010008404.1:0-27718 GCA_017657275.1 Termitomyces sp. T108 | reverse complement strand
GGTCCCCGGGCTTCAGCAAGAGCCCCGGTATGCCTTGCACGAACCCCGGGCTCCAGCAAGGATCCCTGCCCGCCACTCGCCACGGAGCCTGGGCCTGAGTCCCGGAGCGCGTCCACGCCCCTCGTATATAAGCCGTAGTAGGGTACCTGGTACAGTAGTGTTGATATTGCTATTCCCCAGTCTCCTGTTTGTCCGCTATCCTTTCCCAGTCTATTTTCGTTATTACAACTCTATTCCTTTCTATCTCCTACTCGACTCGACTCGTTCCCGTATCTTATCTCTCGTCTCATCTCGTCCAAATCTATCTGCTTTTCATCTCCGGTCTCTCTCTCTCCTTCTAAGTTCTTTTCCGCCTCCTCCTCTCTAAGTTTCTCTCCTTTCTCTCCTTCTTTCCTCTTCGTCTCGCCTCTCGTCTATTCTCTCCTCAAGTCTCAACTCTTTCACTCTTCCCCGCCTCTCTCTAGCCCCGGGACTTAGTGAGCCCCGCGCCTGAGCCCCGCCCCTCCACACACTTGTGTCCGGGACTTACACCAAGCCCCGGAGCTTGTCCCTGGACCCCGGAGTTTCCCCCTGCAGTCTCCTGGACCATTCCCGACCCCTCCATTGTCACCTTCGCCCCCCAGTCCCGGTCCGTACCGCCGCATCCACCCTTCGAGTGTGCGTATAGACTTCGTGCGCGCCAAGTAAGGATTCGCCCAGTGGTCTGAGCCCCTGTGGTCAGCGGAACCTGACACAATACACTACTCCTCACAATCAGGCGTATTCAGCAAAAAGCTCTGACATACAGTTCTAGATACTTTGCCAGCATGCTCTGGAGCTCTATATTGTAGACTATACAATACTCCAAGACTGATCAGGCTCAGCCCAGGACAAGTCCCTCCTTCTACAGTACTTAAGTTGTAGCTAGCCAGCCTGTACAAGTAGTCTTGATATTGCTAGTAACTTTTGTAAATATTGTCCTTATTTTGATTGCCTCATCTGTCCTCCTCTTGTCTCATGAACTCTCTATTTTCATACTCAAATCTCTTCCAAATCTCTGAACTCACCTCAATTTTATCTTGTTTTCATTATTTCTCTTGACTTCAACTTCCATTTTTGTTTTAAGTTTCATCTAGCGTGTCTCAACTCTCAATCTTGCCTTGCTTCCCTCAGATCATCTGTCAGGTTCTATTGACTGTGGGGGCTTCTTTTCTAAGCAAGACCTTACAAGGCAGACTTGAGGTAGTTACGGAGACAAAGTCCTACATAAGGATGAAGTCTGGGGTTAAATCTGAAGGTTTTGCACAGGATTGGTTGATCTAGGGGCTTATAAGAAGGTAGTCCTGAGCTGTTAGTACTAGCCCAAGATTATGCAGGGTGCTCCAGAGTGCAGGGCATTGGTCTGGGGGTAATGGGGTAAGTCTGGGCTTAGTCCAGAGAGAGATGAGACAAGATGGGGTCAAGATGAGCTTGAGAAAAAAGGATAGAGACAGAGAACAAGAACAAGATGGAGTGAAAACAAGGTGAGGAAATTAGTGAGAATGAGATGAAAGAGTTAAGTTAAAGAATAAAGAGACTTGAGGAGAAATGAAAGAGTTATGGAGGCAGATGAGAAAACTGGGACAAGTATGAGGCAAAGAAATCAAGTGAATGTATGCAATATCAAGACTACTGTACATATTAACTACCTATGCCTTAGGTATGCTATAGAGTGGGTTTTGGGATGGTGGGGTTGGTGGTGTCTAGTGTTGGGTGTTGGGTGTGATTACCAGAGTGATTGCCAGGTGATGTGGTGATGGTGGGTTGGGCTATGGCTGTGGGTGTTGGGCGTGATTGCCAGGATGACAGGAGTGATTGCTGAGTGATACCAGGGTGATGTGTCTAATGGTGGGCCATGCTGTGGGACAATCAGGGTTGATGCAGGGAAGTCAGGATCATGGTGATTGCCAGGTGTCAGGGTTGAAGGGGCAGCGAACCTGGGGTTGATAGGTGTCATAATGGTGGGTTGTGGTGGTGGCATTTAGTGCAGCATTGTAGTAGTGGTTGGCAGGGCAGCTGAGGGTTGGTGGTGTTGTCCTGGGGTGGTAGGGCATGCTCCAGGAGCAGGTTGTGACACCATTCCCAGACTTATTTTATTGTCTTCTACTAACACTCTTCACCATGGAACACCTCATATAACTCTGGACCCACTTTAGTATCCCAGGACTACCACCCTCTACCCACTAATTAATTCTGTACCTTGTAAATCCCTGGAACCAACCCTGAACTTTGTCCCCAATGTAGAACTTCATATCCATAACCATCTTAAGTCTGCCCTATAAGGTCTTGCTTGGGAAAGAAGCTGTCACGATCCGCCACCACCGCCAGTAAACTGCCAACCACCGCCGGTACCCGGCCCTGGCCCCGGTACCTTCAAACTCACCAGGATAGCCTCACAAACCCCGGGCCCGGACCAGGCCTCTCCAACGGCCATTGACACATCAACGGCCATCAACGGCCATCACCACCCGTACACGCCACCTCGGCGCTGACCCCGGCAAACCCCAGACGCCCACGCCGCTGTCAGCGCCTGCCCCGGCAATCCCCGGGCGCCCACACCACCGTCAGCGCCCACCCCGGCAATTCCTAGCCGTCAACCCGGCAATCCCCAACCCATCACTGGCACACCCCGACGTCCCCTTTTCCAATTGGGCAACCACCACAATGCGCGCATCAATGCATCACCCGGCCTGGACCCCGCGCCCCGCGCCTCCTGTTTGGTTGACTCCTCACCTCCCCGCACCGTCCATGCCTCCATGTTCCCAAAGCAAGGCCCTTCCTTTGTGCAAGCTTCCTTTACGCCACTCGACTGACGTCGGCACCCGCAGCGCCCTTGCATGATCCCCAGGCTTCAGCAAGGGCCCCGGCACTCCTGTGCTGCTCCTTGCATGAACCCCAGGCTTCAGCCAGGACCCCTGCACCGCGACTCGCCATGGAGCCCGGGCCTCAGCCCTGGAGCATGACAGACCCCACGTATATAAGTCGTAATGTAGCATATGGTAGGGTAGTGTTGATATTGCCATTCCCCAGTCTCTAGTTCACCAGTTATTGTTCCAAGTCTACTTCCATTGTTACATCTCTGTTCTTTTCTATCTCGTACTCAACTCAACTCGTTCCTCTCTTATCTTATCTCTCGTCTCATCTTGTCTCAATCTATCTGCTTTTCATTTCCGGTCTCTTCCTCTCTCTAAGTTCCTCTTCCGTCTCTCCCTCTCTAAGTTTCTCTCCGTTTTCTCCTTCTCTCTTCTTTGTCTTGCCTCTCATCTATTCTCTCCTCAGGTCTCAACTCTTTCACCCTTCCCCACCCTTCTCCAACCCCAGGACTTAGTGAGCCCACGCCCGAGCCCCGGCCCTCTACACACTCGTGTCCAGGATTTACGCCAAGCCCCGGAGCTCGTCCCCGGACCCCGGAGTTTCCCCGCAGTCTCCTGGACCATCCTTGCCCCCTCTATCCTCAAACCTCAGTCCTGGTCCGTACCACCATGCCCACCCTTCGGTTGTGCGTGTAGACTTCGTGCATGCCAAGTAAGGATTCGTGGTCAGCGGAACCTGACAGAAGCCCCCACAGTCAACAGAACCTGACAGGCTCAAAGCTACTAGATTTGCTTACTTTTAGTCAGAAGATAGTCTTGCTAGTAGTTCAAATAAAGGTATCATGTATAAATTAAAACACACACATATGCTATTCTTTTCAACCATTCAAAGAACACTTTGGAACAAGCCATGATCCTTGAATAATAGAAACATTGCAGGCAAATTGTCTCTATATGTTTGTTAACTTGCCTGTAATTATTGCTCATAGTTGTGCTTATCATTTTGTGAGCAGTTACACAGTTATTTATTCAGGCTTGATTTTATTCTCTTTTCAACAGGTGGGTATATAAGTGTGCATGATCTAATTGACTACATGTTAAGTATTAACTACACCATTTTTGATTCTTGATCAAAGTGCCTTCAAGAACACATTGTTACAAGTTTGGTCATGTAGAGCAGACATTGTCAAACTGTTTTGCTGAGTAATAGTTCACAAAATTTGCAGGAATATATTAAAAATTTCTATCTATTTATAGAGACTTTGTCCATTAGATTTGTGTAATGAGACTGCTCCTTGGACCATCCACTCTAGCCTTGCTTAGTCCATATTGATGTTGATATCCCTATCTAGCCACCATTTAGACTGCTCCAGCACTATCCTACTTCCTTCTTGTTTTGGCATCATCATCTGACAGGTCAGCTGGTCTTTGAACCCATTCTACTTGCTGGCAGATCTTTATGCCACTGGATGGCTTTCTCATGCTGACTGTTGCTTACTCATTAGTGCTTAGTACATACCAGCCCTATTAGTCAATACATCATAGTATAGTGTGTCCAATGTAGTATATATATAAGTCAGACTAGTGGATAGGACATCTCTAGTTCTGGTAATAGCATTGATTCTGAGTCTACACACTATTGTGACTGTAAGCTCCTCAGTGACAACCTTGCCCTCTGCCCTCACTCTCTTGCTCTGCCCTCTTGTTGGTGGCCTCAGTGTGATATGCCTATCTCTAGCAGGTCTGATTGGCTGCTCAGTCCACCCTTTCCTCTTCCATCTCTTAGTAGTCAGCTTTGATGAGTCATATGCACAGATCTTACTCAGCATCAATTATTGTTAGTCATACTCCTTTCCATACCAAGGCTTGATTAGTAAACAGTATCAGTAACAGCACAGCCACTAATGTAGTATAAATAAGCAGTCTGTGGATAGCATATCCCTAGGCTGAACAATAGCATGTCCTCTTGACCTATTCTTGGAAATGACCATAAGCTTCTTTAACAATGTCTGACCCTCCCTCAGCCTTGCTTGCTTCTTGCCTGACTCTTGTTTGTGACTTGCATTGCTGTCTCTATGAAAGGAGTTCCATCCCCTTACACTCAGCTGCTTGTTGCTGTACTTGCTTGATACTTGCTCCCCTTGTTGGTGGGCTTGAGTGGTCAGTGCATCTGCTAAGCTTTCCACAATGGAGCATCTCCTTACAATCTGAGGAGAAATTTCACTCATGTCCAAGCTCTCCCAATTATATATGATGTATTCTCCATTGTTTCAGATTTCCCTTTTAAATTGTCAATATCTCTCAAGAATGAATCTAGGCATAAATATCAGCTACATGGTATTATTTATTCTCCTGCTCATTTGCTGATGGGAAGGCAAACTTATTATATAATGCTTTGATCATGGGATGCAATACAATTCAAGAAACCACAGTTTTCCATGCTCTCAATCTGTCAAACTATAAGGACAGCATTGCTACAGTTGTCTTGTACATATAAAATGTGTGATTATATTAATTGGAGGATATCTATTGTTGTTCACTGACAGTGATTCATGATTCTGTGTAATATCAACCTTGTACATTAGATCTCAGACATGCCCTGCCCTGCATCCACTCATTATCAATTCAGGAAATGATTAGTGTAGAAGAGAGATAGGCTAAAAGGCAGAACAACTGAACAGATACCTATTCACGCTGGAAGGTGTTCCCATTGGAAAAAGTGCAAAAGAAAGCTCTTATGCAATTTCTAAAGTGCCAATTTCTGAGGGAAAAAGGCACTTTTCCTTTGTTCATAGATTTTTTCTCTCAGAAATCAGCACTTGGGAAATGGCATAACAACTTTCTTTTACACTTTTTCCAATGGAAACACCTTCTGATGCCAGCAGTGTCAGCTATGGCACACTAGACATCTGACTTATGGAGATGGCTTACAGTAATCAAGGATTGTGAATTCATTAGCAGTAAAATTCCCATCCTTGCCAAAGCATAAAAGGAGAATCAGACAGGAACAACATAAGCTAGTAGGAGAATGCTCTTGTAAGACACTTGTGTAGGTTCAAGGCTGTGTAATTCTCAAGAAGCATCAAGACTGTACCATATAGGTCAACATTATTGTCAGTGACCTTCTCTGCAAGACCATGTGGATACTGGAAAGGAGCTAATTATCTGCAACCACAAGTAAATCCAGGTCCAAGCACTGCTGGCACCAGAAGGTGTTTCCATTGGAAAAAGTGTAAAAGAAAACTGTTATGCCACTTCTAAAGTGCCTTTTTCTGAAGAAAAAAGTTTTTGAACAAAGGAAAATGCCTTTTTCTATCAGAAATTGACACTTCAGAAGTGGCATAACCACTTTCTTTTACACTTTTTCTGATGGAAGCACCTTCCAACACCAGCAGTGAAGTAAGAAGACATGGCCATTGGAGGTTGTATATTATACTGACATTGACCATTATCTCCATTATCAACGTCCATCGATGCATTACTTGACCAAAAAACTATCATCCTATCAACACCTTATGGCTCTACTGGACACAACCTGACTTTCCGTCATTTCCCTGGTATTACTGGACTATCTGCAAGCTTAAGGCGTCAAGAACCTCTTATATATATACATTGATATGTTCAGAGCTCGGGTGAATTACTCGTTATGATACACCATGCGACAAAGATCGGTGGATGAGTCTGCGTGAGGACGCTCGTGGCTGGTGCTTCTAGTTGTCGCTCAAGCCAGCAATTTTTGATGAGTAGAGATTAGTAAATGGATGTTCGGGTGGTCGCAGCCAATGCCAGAGTGCCTTCGTTAATCAATCTTGAAATGGTCTTCTTGCTGGATATGAGGACATTCCTTTGTTCAGCGAATCATAATCAAGTTGCACAGACATATTTCACAGTACCTAGAAGACGCGCTGTCGTGGGTCTTTAACATTATTTTCCATCATCTTCAAGACAATCTCGGCTTTGAATGCATCCTACAACACCGTCATTACCAAATCGTCAAGTAGACAAATAAGCTTACATTTTTCCTATAGATTTCCTGAAGTGGCTTAACCTGCCTCCATGCCCATCCGAAGTCAGAAAGCATCTTCTCCTGTCGCACCTCATCCGTTGTATGCAAGAATCTTGCAACGCGCATCTTGACATCAGTGGACTTGGAATGATAATCCTCGATAGTCGTAGGAAAATCAGCTTCCCGACGTTTTCGTTCCTCTTTCTCGCGATCTTCAGTCTGTTTAAGCCCTTGGTAAAGAGGAAGAAGCTGTTCTAGGTGCGAGTAGCGCAGACGTTCTAATTCGTCTTCCCATCGCGTTTGTTGTGGGATGTATCGACGCGATTCTTCGTAGAATTTCTATATACTTGTCAGATATAGATACGAAATAGAAAGAAATATCTCACTGAAATATGGCGATCTCGATCTTCTTCATTGATTCCATCTTTCCTGGGGTATGTGAGTTCATCGAGAGCACGGTACATGTCATAAGCATCATCGAGATACTCCTCAGCTTGCCATAGATACATTCGTTGGAGGTCAGACAAATGTTGAGCCCGTAAATTCTCGATTCTTTTCTTGATTGACTCTGTTGTATTAGGTTTCAGCTCCTCTCGCATCTGCTCAAGTCTATCCGCTGCAGCGTCGGGTTTGGGTATCACACAGGGAGATAAGACTCACGTTGGTATAGGCCGACATTTTTGGGTCAAGACGTATTGAGCAGTGCAGTGCGCGTCCAACGCTGCCCAAGATGGTTCTGCCGATGGATTAGACCCCGCGTCGGGTTTTGAAAGTTCTGGAGGCCTGAATCCATTGAGGCCTTCGTGTTTGGAAGAAGGTAATCGATTCTTTGGTAAGTCTGCGCCAGAAAACCACATGTGAGCCATGGTGGTTGATTGTAAGCGTGAATTTATGTAACGGAGATGTCCGTTTCAACTCTTCGTCATCTACTATATAGTGCTTGACGTGGCCGCCAATTCTTGGCGAATACTTTGGCGAATACTTGGGCGCGAGGTGGCGTGTTGTTGAGGTTTTCTCACAATCTTTCTGCGTGAAGTAGGTTGGTCTGTAGCATGGCAGCGTCTAACGAAGACCGTGACCACCTCTTCCCCGCGACATCCATTGGTCGTACAGCAGGGTCACGCATTCAAAGCGTCCCATCCAAGGAATTACTATCTGCACATCCCTTGCTTTCGTCTTCTCATTCTCCATCTCCGTCTGTTGATAATGGGCCCGGTCAGACAACCTCTCGTTATCTTCCATACACGCCAAGACAACGTGTTTCGCCGACTGCAGCAACGACAGGAACGACGATACACCCACCTTCGCCTCATCACCAACAAGGAGATGCTACAAGTAAATTGCAGTTAGTGAACCTCAAGGCTGCAGCCCAGAATATAGGTCTGGACACGGGGAGTGTTGGTTGGGCCATCCTTGAAAAACTGGTGTACGAGAGTGATCACCATGACTCGGAATGGACAGAAATTTGGAGTGCAATAACAACCGGGAAGGTGCGTTCTCTTGAATCTCATTTTTAAGACATAACTTACATTTTCCAAGTCTACTCTCCTTTTGCCCCTCGAACCATCTTCAGGTAATGACAAGTTGACACCTGAATTTCTTAAGGATCATATTGTTCTGTGCGATAGCCCCTCACGTAAAAATACAACTATCGTTACCTTCTCAGGCCTACGAGGTACTCTGAACTAGTATGCAAAATGGAAGATTCCCCATCCGTGTCACTAATTATACTGTAGTAACAAGCTTACCTTTCGTTCAACCATTCACCCGGACTCAAAGACATTCCATGACCTTCTCCTCCCTTCAACGCGTGTATCTGCCCTGTCAGCGTTGCCGGATCTACCTCTTGTATCACCATCCTCATCGTATCCGACATTTAACGTCCCAGCCCATAGCTCATGTCTCCCATTACCTCCTAGAACTCCTCCACCCAAACCGCCTCTTCCACCTCGTCCAGGTAGCCGTGTTGTTTCTTCCTCTAGTACTGCCCCCGCCTCGCGCATCTCCAATCCATTTGCTTCCCTCTTTGGAAGCGGCAGCAGCGGCACCCCAAGCCATGCAAAGTCCGTCACAGCAGCACCCTCCTCTCCAACCGGGTCCGTCCGTTCTTTGGACTCTACACATTCTCCAGATCATGTCATCGAGATCTCCGCGTTCACGATTGATCACAAGATCGTACGCAAAGATATCGCGAAGGATATGAACAAGGCGCTGAGACGGGAAGTCAAAGCTCTCTTAGAGACAGGCCTCCATATGCCATCATGGGTCGGCGATCGTGTACACGACTTCACAGCGGAGTGGTACCCCTTCGTTAAAGAAGAGAACAAGAGGTCTTTACTCTTGAGGCGCCATACACGAGAGAACGAGAAGAAGGAGAACAGTGACCAGTATGTCGTTGCCTGGACAGAGGAAGCACCAGAGAACACTGCGGAGCGGATACAGAACTTTTATCTGACACTAGAGCAAGAGCTGAGGCTTTCTGAAGAATCTTTCCTGGGAAGGCTAATGAGGGAGCATACTGAGGATAATGAGAGCACTGAGAATGAGAAAAGGATTCAGGAGAAGATCGAGAGTGAGGAAAAGATCAAGGAGAGTATGGAGGTTGTTGAACGTACAATATGCACCCTCTTCTACGATCGGTGCGTGCCTGTTTTCTTCCCGCCTGTTGTTTTACTGATTTCTAGGTTGCCAGATTATATATGCAACCAACATCTGATGATCTGTCGCACGATCAAACGTTGTCGAGTCGTGTTGCTGCTCTGAACATGCTCGACTTAGGACTCGAACATCTTGATATCCACGTGGAACATCCAAGCAAGGAATTAGATCTTGTCATCAAAGATTGTGGTGAAAGTACGTAGCGTCACTTTCAAGCCTACCGGAATAAAGCTTACATTGCGTCCAGCATTATCCCAACTGCAAAGCTGTAGAAGTCCTGGAGACAAGGCGGCTTTGCTTATTGCAGCTCATAAGTCAGTTGTTGGTAAGCACCTTTCTTTTGTTTTAATTTCCAGTTTTTATGGCCTATATTATGTCACAGATGGTCTGTCCTGTCTTCCTCCCATTCGGATCATGTCAGAGGAGGAGTCTAGAGCCCAGAAAGCTAAAAATTCACAGTTGGCGCGGGCAAAAGTTAACGCGCCTCCTCGCGAACCTGATGGGGCCCTTAGGATCATGGTATCGCTCGGATCGTCAAGTTCCCCTGAAACTACGAGCGACATACCCGAGCCAACCGAGGAATCCGTTATCGAAGCTCCTGCAAAAGTTGAGGGGGACGACCTCGAAACGCCCTTTGCCAGTACATCTGTACACCAGGTCCAAGCTTCCCCATCAGCCACGACCGTTGAGCCTGTATCAACAATCATTTACGGGTCCATAGAGTCTTCAACCCCTTCCTTGACCACATCTGCCGAACCAACCCCGGTATCAGGTGACGTGCTCCTCCCATTGATCATCTTCTCTGTCGTCAGAGCCAATCCCCCGCATCTCGTCTCAAGTCTCCTATATACCCAACGCTATCGGAATCAATCTATCGGCGGCGAAGAAAGCTACTGCCTCGTCAACCTTATGGCTGTCGCCGAATTTCTCGAGAACGTCGATCTCGCGGCCCTGGGACTTGGGGATTCCGATAAAGTCCTCAGTGCAGCGGATCTTACGCCTATACCTCTCAATCGAAGCCCGATTATGGACCCGACGCCACTGGCTGCAACTGCGGCCGATGGCCTCCCTGGAAAATTGCGTGGTGGGGTTGAGCAGGCGAATAAGGTTATTACGGGTGTTATGGACACGTCGTTTGGGATGTTACGTTCTTTGTTGCCCCAGGCGGCTGCAAACGCCACGCAACAGAGCGGGTCTACTGTCACCACCTCATCCTCCGTCTCTGCCACTACTGCGGTACCAATTTCTACCGCGAAGCCGGGCTTCGGGCTCCTGCGTCGTGAGAGTGGTTTCTCGATACGAAGTCTCACAGCAGCGCTGGATATCGGCCGTGGATCGGGTAAGGGGGGAGAGGAAGTGGGGCAGCAGCTCGTTACGGTATCGAGGCCGGTGTCTCTGAAGTCTGCTCGCGGAGATGAGAGTGGAGTTGAGGAGAGCGAGACTGAAACTGAGACAGGCGATGAAGATATGAACGATGAACAGGAGATTGCAGGTCGTGATGTGGATGCGCGAAGTATTCGGAGCTTTGAGAGTATGTTAAGTGCGAGTTCGAAAGGGAAAGGGAAGGACAAGAAGGATAAGCCAAGTTCAAGGGCGAGGAAGAGTTTGACTGATCGGTTGGCGCATATGTCAAATCTTGCTGGTTTGAAGGTGATTTGTGGCTCCATAAACTCCAATGACTGTTTATATTGACCATCTATCGATTTTACGTAGGCTGAGAATGCCCCTTTGATACCTTCGGTGACGGAGATTCTTCCGTCTTCCAGGCCACAGTCGCCAGAGCTACAAGTTAGGAGTTCATTACGTCTGGCACCTCCGATCGCTCGTTTCATCGAATGTTCGGCCGGTGACCTTAGGTTGTCTGAGGTGGGCGAGCTGTTGAGAGATTACCGTCGGTTGGTTGAGGGTATCAGGGCTGTCAAAGGTTTTGACCAATAGACTATTTGTCTGAGTTGAGACGAAAAAAGTCCCTGACGGCGGTGTACTTGGTTATTGCAGCAACTTGTTATCGACCGTACTTTAGCAGCATACTCAACTTTTCTAGGATGACATTGTTGGTCTTGTCCCAGGGGCTACAATGCGTGTGAGATCACTTTTATTATCCATATATGGATCAGTGTTCCGTGTCGCGTGTCCTCGCTTGTTTCATCATGACGGACTCGACAAATCTCCCTAGATACCTTGTTCTATGTTTGTTAATTAAGCTTTATTAATTTATTGGTCGACGTCATCCGTGGTCGAGTTATCAAGCGACAGCTCAACGGTTCTCTTCGAAAGAAATGCACTTACACAGAATATTCGATATTCGAAGCCCTCCAAGTTATTCACTTCAGTTTGCCCTTCATTCGAATGCTGCCATTTACCGCCCGTCGGTACCCCTCCACGTGTCATTGCCCTGATAGTTGGCGATCGGTGTCTCTCTTTCAGTCTCTGATGCAAAATTTCTCTGCCGGAAATCAGTGTGGCTTACCTCATCACGTCCACTTGCGCGCAATGGCAAAACGGGGCGATGCTATCTGTCGTGTTCTGCCTGACCTTGTGAGGCGATGAAGTAGGTTTCTGTCATGACCGCCCATCATCTAATCTATCCACCATCTTCATATAAGGTCCTAATCTCCGCATCTCTCTAGCAACAGTCTTGGCTTGACGCATCCTCCGGACAGTGTCACTGCCACTGAATCTCTCTTTGCCTCACCAATTAGTAGGTCATTACCTTCGTTATACTCCCTTGAACAATACGCTGATTGTACATCCTAACCTCGGCTCCTAGTTGCACAGCATTCGATTCCGGTCATCTAGATGGCTTCTCATTCGCCTTCCACGTCTGGTAGCTACACCGGATCGCCGACGGCAACATCGGTGAGTACTAGTCACTAATCCTCCCATGTCGCGTCATCGCTCTCTGTCCTCCTCCACTTTGAGTCTATGTCTACTCACGACCAACGTTACTCAACGTCCAAATATTGTTATCTGTACACAGGGAGACCAAGGCGATGTCCCGAGTTCTGTCCGCAGACTCCTTCTCTCCACGAAACGTCTTCAAGAACTCCTAAAGCAGTGGAGTATCGGTCAGGCTACCGAACTCCAAGTCAGCGATGCATATGTGCAGATCGGTAACGACTTCAATACTACCATCCGAGCCTTTGCACACCACCATATCGACCTCAGGTTCGTGACAGCATTCGATCCTTGATAAGACTTACCAACTGAAGCGGACATCTGTGAGCCTAGTGATATACATTCCATCCCCGGAGAACTTCGCATACCACTAGAGCAATGTCTCGGTGAAGATCCCTCTCCTGAAATCTTGGAAAGCTACATGCCGCAAGTTCGTCGGGTGCTATATAAATTACTCAGAGGATTGCAAGCGCGTCAGGATATGTGGAGGGCGGTCTGTGGTCAGGTGCCTAACGAGACGCATTAAGACGAGTGGATTAGCACGATCCTATACATGGCGATATTCTCAACCCCTAATAGCCGAAGCAAAAGCAGACTGGTAGTACTGGTCATTTACATCATCTATCTTCATTGTGCATATCCTACCGTTTGTACTTTGTACTCTTCCATATTATTCTGGTAAGTAGTGAAGATAGTTGATTACAAAATTGCACAAGAGGTTGGTGATCGCGAGCGGTCGAAGCGAAATTTAATCTTTGTAAAGTCATATTAAAAAAGATCCGAGTGGATTGATCGAGGACTGTCTTGTGGCTGTACTTATTACTTGCTTCGTGACACCTTGCTCGTTTCATCCGTCAGTGAATACTGAATGATAAAACGTTTACTTATAGCAGAACTTGTTTCAACTGAGGCGATTATGATATCACCGCCAGGAACTCTGCCTTGTTCCTAAACTGGCAACCAGCTATATTTTTGTTGTAATTCACCACAGGTTGTCACGGGGTTTTGCAACACCGAACCCCTATGCAAACTGGAAAAATAAATGAGTTTTGATGCATTGATGCTCCGTCTATACTCCCAGCTGTATGAGAAGGTTCAGTAGTATGTCTGTATACTATGTCTCTCTGATATCATCGGTCAGTGGTTGCTGAGGCGAAAGGTATTCATTACATACACAGTTTAAAGCCATTGACAGCGCCAACGTCCAGCCCAGCTACGAAAGGTTGCTAATCTAACGGCTCCAATCTA
Source organism: Termitomyces sp. T108 (assembly GCA_017657275.1). Classification (NCBI taxonomy): domain Eukaryota; kingdom Fungi; phylum Basidiomycota; class Agaricomycetes; order Agaricales; family Lyophyllaceae; genus Termitomyces; species Termitomyces sp. T108. Next base: position 14,077 of record JAGGAU010008404.1, on the reverse strand, counting down.
CAGCCCCTGATGGTTAATCGTCGATCATCGTTCTGAAAGCCGGGTCTCCAAGTGTTCGTTCAGCTCATCAAATTATGCAATTTGCTGTGCCAGATTACGCACTTCCTAATCCAGGTCCGGTACCTAGTCAGATCATTTGTGGAAGCGAGTTTTTTCCTCACCCTGGCAGAATCTCGCCTGTTCTTCGCGTTTGCTGCCTTGGTTGTCCGTTTCAGCTTTGGGCACAAATCAGCTTCTCTATAGAACTGGCAAAGGAACAAAGTTGTAGACAGCTTGAATTTCTGACCTCGTAGCATATGCATTTGTTAGTATCTTCGAGGATGAAGGCGAACCTTTGGACATTTCGATCGCGTTTACTGCAATACGATGTTGACATCGAAGATCTTATATCGTTAACAGAAAATGCGAGGAAAATCCCCACCCTGGTATCATGATTTCGTCTTATCTAATGCACACCAGGTTATATGCTTGTCTCTTCTCCAATTTACTCCTGCGTTTACTGAGAACATAACACAGACCACTCCATATTCTTGATTCTGATTTGGTTTTCCTCCCTTCTTATGAGCTTGAAATCCAGTTATCAAACGCAGAAAACTATTGGTAACAATGAGTACTGCACTTGAGCGTGAGTTCTTCTTTGATTTAACATCAACATTTATAGCCACGCAGATTATCGGTCCCTCGTCTGAAACTCTCGACTTAGAAATTTCAATCTTTGAAGTTTTCTTGTCTCCGGTGATCGTTAAACAGCGTCGGACTGGGTTACAGACGGGCATTCAGCTACCAAAATAATATGACCTACCGAAAGTTTAAGATGTTCAAAAAGGGCAGTCGTCACCTTGAGACCAGAAGACATCGCATGCTGCTTTAGGAGGACAGGGACAGGACAAAGAGGACTGCTATATTCCGACCACAAGTGCATCGGACACCAGTGATTGTGACAAAAAGGATATATCGTATCAAATCAACCTTGGGTACGTCAAGACCTCTACGAGCATCACCCGGGAATACTGAAAAGGTCATTGTTGCTACTGTTGTAGAGCGAAGTCGTAGATATAGTCTTCTCCATGACTGAGATATACACAATCTGTCTCATGCTTAACACTCAAGTTGCCGATGTGAAAGCCACAACCAAGCTGTTTATTTTGAGACAAATGCTGTAAAAGAGGGAACCTGTGCAGATCCGGGCCTATGACAAGTTGAAGAGGGATGAGGAGGTTGCAGGAGACTGTAGTAGTGAAGGATGAAATTGTGAATATCGACTTCATACATAATGCACTGCTGGTGTTGGAAGGTGATTCCATCAGAAAAAGTGTAAAAGAAAGCTGTTATGCCACTTCTGAAGTGTCAATTTCTGATAGAAAAAGGCATTTTCCTTTGTTCAAAAACTTTTTTCTTCAGAAAAAGGCACTTTAGAAGTGGCATAACAGTTTTCTTTTACACTTTTTCCAATGGAAACACCTTCTGGTGCCAGCAGTGATGGGATCTTACTTTTGGGACCTGATTGTTTTGATTCAGTGCTGGCACCATAACCTATTTCTGCCAGAAAAAGTGACAAAAAATGTGTCATGCCATTTTAAGTGCACAAATTTTTGATGGGAAAAAGGGTTGAGACAATGAAAAATGCCTTTTTCTCAGGGAAAAAGTTGCCAAAGAAATGGCATGACACATTTCTTTGTCACTTTTTCTTTGGCAGAAACAGGTTCTGGTGCCAGCAGTGCATGGGAACTGGACGATCTTCCTGCCGACATTTCAGCGGCTGATAGGCGCCGGTGTCGGCACATAGCTGTAGATCATGGGGGGCAAGCCAGTGCGATGTGAGACAGCAGTATATATAGTATTCTCAATATATGTACACCCACCGATACAACTACCTTTATTCAACTGATTCTAGTACCACAAACCACCCAATCTGTTTCAAGGCCTGAGATTTTGAAAGCCCACCTGTCTCCTGGCCGATATCCACTGTCTATTTCCCCAGAAAGCACGCGAGCTCCGAAAATCTCATCCTCAAGGTGCCAAGGCGCCTTTTCCACCAAAGGTTTGGCCTTTGCATACCATCGGGTCGACCTTAGGTACTTTATTTCCAACACACTGGTCTGTATGGAACAGCTTTGGAATAATTTGGCAGTGACATCTACTCCGTTCCTGGAGATTTACGGAGACCACTTGAGCGAATGCTTGTGAATGAACCTTCACCTGGAGTCCTTGATGTGTATATGCCCGAGATCCGCCATACTCTGTACAAACTGTCTAAGGGTATTCATATACGTAGGGATTTCTGGCGAACTGGTGCAGAGAGACAAATGTCGCTTTATCGATGAAAGTACGTTGTCTAATACGACTTGTAAGGCGTGTAACATCACTAACACATCCTACATAAGATGTCGCTTTACTTTCCGTCCTAAGTACTCATCTGTCGAAGAGCACCATACTTGGGGGACCTGGAGTTTCGTAGGTTAAAGCGAAATAGAATGTTGATTTCCATGGACTGCTGTAGATGCACTCAGAAAACTGTGTTGTGATCAACACAGCAAGTAGAGCGGCATCAAATGTCCAGAACTGTAAAATGTTGTATGCATTTCGTCGTCAGAAGTAGTTTCATAGCGCCAACCGGCTGGAATTCACGTATCCCTTTCATAAGATCCCTGAGAGATATTTCGTTCGGTCAAATCATAGCACAAAAGAGCATACTTCAAACACAGCTGAAGAGCGTATACACATGCGGAATGTTCGTATTAATTGTCAGAGTTAACTTCCTCAAGCCCACCTACCAGCATAAACTACCATTCATTTATACTGGATGGATTTGTTGTGATGTTGTGGAGTGAGGCTAGCAAGTGCCTCTCTCGCGCGAAAATGGTATTCTTCTCGAGAATCTGTCGATGAACACACTGCTGTTCCTCACACGGCATCGTTGAAGACAGAAAACTAGCACTGAAATAAACACTTACCAGGATCGAGATAAAATTGATGTTACATCAGCTGTCAATCAGTCAAAGAAATCTTATCCGAATCGGAAACGCCGATCTCCATCCACCGTTGGAATGGCTTCCTTAACGACGACGAATCTTCCTGGACTCACTCTGCTTAATCAAGGCAAAGTCCGAGATGTGTATGCGACATCTTCACCAGATCACCTACTGTTTGTCGCTACAGACAGGATATCGGCGTACGATGTCATCTTGAAGAATGTGCGCACGTACAGACATTATTGGATTTGACTTGTTGTTGACACAGGCATTATAAATGGGCGTAGGGAATTCCGGACAAGGGGAAGCTTCTTACACAACTCTCGCTCTTCTGGTTCAAGAAACTAGGAGACATCATACCGAATCACTTCGTAACCGCAGATGTGGACGAAATGCCAGAAGAACTTCGAAAGTATAAGGATCACTTAGATGGGCGTGCTATGCTTGTTAAGAAAGCCTCTGTTGTACCGCTTGAGGCAATTGTGAGAGGCTATCTCTCCGGTTTGTCATCCCGACAATTGGAGAGGAGTCTCAAGCTAACATCCGATCAGGCTCAGCATGGAACGAGTACAAGAAATCTGGAACAGTGCACGGCATACCCCTTCCTGCAGGCCTCGTAGAATCCCAAAAGTTTTCTGAACCTATATTCACACCGTCCACGAAAGCCGAGCAAGGAGCTCACGATGAAAATATTTCTCCAGATCAAGGTTGTCTCAACGATTTTTTTAAAGATCGATCACCCATTAGTTAACTCACCCTTCCCGCAGCTGCGAATTTGATTGGTGCAGAGCTTTATGCGCAAATCTCCACTGCTGCTCTACAGCTATACAAGGCCGCTGCAGACTACGCGTACACTCGTGGTGTTATCCTCGCCGACACGAAATTCGAGTTTGGCGTCATCATCTCGCCGTACGGAGAGAAGAGCCTCATCCTGATAGATGAGCTCCTTACCCCCGATTCTTCACGATACTGGCCCCTCTCGTCTTATGCTCCAGGCGGACCACAGCCCAGCTTTGATAAACAGTACGTACGTGACTGGTTAGTTTCACAGGGCTTCCGCAAGGGTTTGGAGGGTGGTCCGGAAGGCCATCAGGGCGAAGGATGGGTCATTGAGGAGAATGTTGTTGAGGGAACTCGGGCACGATATGCCGAGGCCGTGGAACTGTTGACGGGATAAATTAAACATTGGTGGCAAGGTTTAGAAAAGAAGACTATAATGCGTTTATTCATTCAAATAATGCTTTCCCCCTTTCTTATGACTTACTTCCAATGCCTTCATGACTACTTGCACGATGCACAGAAGTCACTATGGCAGGCGATGATGAAATAAAGATCGTGTTTAACGAAGAAAGGTGTATATCGAAAGTTGTAGTTATTATACACCGGTAGACTAGCTATAGCAAATAGTCACCGTCCAATCCCAAAAGGATGCTGTCTTGTACTTGAGGGTTTGTTGGATTACACAATGTAACATACATTGTGGAAGAAGGAAGCATTGCAGTCCTTTGTAGACACTTACTTTCAAGGAAAATGGGGACGTCGTTGGTGTTGATTTTTGGAGCTTAAAGAAGATTGCACCGTGTTGACCTTTGGAACTTAAAGAAGATTGTACCTGTTGGATATTGAAGTGAGTGCCACTACATACACTCCTTTGTGTGTGGCCGCCGTGGCCACGCTTGGACCATACCGGCTTTGGCAATACACCATTGTTCACTTAATTACCTATATAAGCACGTCGTAGATAGTCTATACCCTCAAACATATTACTCATTCACTGATACTTATCATTCAAGTAGATTTAAACTTACTCGATCTATTTAGGTACAGTGGAATACAGTCACTTACACGAGATTGAGGATTTAAACTTACTTGATCTATTTAAATCCACTCGAGTCTTGGTCTGATTTCTAACAGGTTACACTGCTGGCACCAAAAAATGTTTCCACTGGAAAAAGTGTAAAAGAAAGCTGTTATACCATTTCTGAAGCACCAATTTCTGAAGGAAAAAGTCTTTGAACAAAGGAAAGTGCTTTTTGTCTCAGAAATTGGCACTTTAGAAATGGCATAACAGCTTTCTTTTACACTTTTTCCTGTGGAAACACCTTCCAGCACCAGCGGTGTTATGGGCAGTGCTTGACAACACCTCTAGACATCATCAATCAATTTGAAACCAGACCCTCAGAGCCTCTTGAGTCTGAACATCTTATCTGATCTTATCATGTGCTGTGTTGCATACCTCATCTTTTTGACTCTTGTTCTTGTCCTGAATTTTCTCTTTTCAGTCTGTCTCCTTCTTGATGTCTTCCATATTCCCCACTGACACCACAAACCCATCTGTCCCTAAACACATTAGGGTACAAAATACAAGCATGCTAATGGCAATTTCTCTCAGTGGACCAACAATCTCAAAGATGCCTTAATTCTGAATGGCCTCTCTGCATATGTCTTCAATGCTATTATACCTCAACCAGATCCTGGCACTGATCCCTGTGCCTGATCTAATTGGGGATTGAATAATTGCCTCGCAATAACATTCATTAAGTCTGCACTTGATGACTCCAAGCATTGAAACCTTGTCACTGATAAAGGAGCATCACTCTGCTTCAGTGAGAAGACTTGAAGGTCCCATTAAGCAAGTAGCCCTCCAGGAGGCATTATCCACCTACTGCTTGCTCTCAGAGCCATTACCTATCATGGCTGGAGACATTGTGGACATGGTCAAGTGGAATTTTGATATTGGACAGGTTGATGTGAACCTGTACACCTGCATTGCACTGCTGAACAGCCTTAATGATTCATCTTTTGATGCCCTCCAAAATTCAGTTTCCAGGATGGGCCTCTTGATTGGTAACCACCATGTGGTCCTACCAAATAAACACACACAGAGCAGGTGGGTAAAACTGTCCTGCTGCTCCCTAACGGGAGCAGCTCTGAAAGGTGCCTAGGATGCCAAAAGGTATCATCAATGCCCCCCCCCCCCTCCCCAGACCCATGCCCAAGCATGGCCAGTTATGCCAGGACCTCTCAGAGAGAGGAGCCAGGAAGGGCAAAAAACGCAGCCCAACCCCTAACCCTCTGACACCACATTGGAACCTCTTGGAGTCTGGGAACCACACAACCAATGGAGAGTGGGTGCTCCCCTGAGTTGGGCCCAAGCCTGATGTGATGCTCCCAAGCTGACCTGTGAGGGGTAATGCACCTGTACCTCCACAAGACCAGGAACAAATCCCCAGAGTAAGCAAACTACTGCCCATATGCAACATCCACGCAACCACCATGGCCAGCATTGAGGCCAACAGGAGCCATGGGACCCATCACAATGTACAAAACGTGTGGTGGACACACTGAATGACTTACATGGAACTCAGGGTGAGACAACAGGCATAACAGGACACTGGCCATGAGGTGGCCTCAAATATACAAAGGGAAAATGGTCATGAAACACTCAAATAATGCTGCCTGAAACCTCCCCCCAACAACCCTCAACTACCACAGACAGGATGGACCTGAGTGACTCTGAAGCCTCCTCCCTCATCAGGGCTATCCACCTATTGAATGACCTGGGCACGGTTCCTCTGGTACACAACAAGGCAACCAGCATGAGCCCAGAGAGGTAGGCAGCTGGCTCACACATCTAAATTGCAATTCTGAAAAGAGAAACAGGGCTTGAGAGGTGCTACAGCAGGAGAACTATGACTTAGACTTTCCCACACTTCCAGCTACAGTGGAAGCAAAAATTGCAGAGCCACAGCAGGGGAAGTTCAGGTTCACTTTTGAACACCGCCGCCCTAGTGTTGGTGAAAGGAACAAACGTTCCCCTCCTTCCAGCCCAACTAAGGACCAGTTCCCTAAGAGGCACACCTCCTTTGTGAACCCCCCACCCCTTTCCATGCCCCAGCTCCCTGCTGAGGTGACCCAGAATGGGGACCCCCCAGCAACTGCTGAAAGGCCCCCTCATGCTCATATGAGCCCAGCCGTAGAAGGCCCTCCCATGAGTGACCTCCTCCCAGGCAGCCTGCAGGGACTCTGCTTTAGGGAGACCCCCCTGCTCTTCTCTACCCCCAGTAAGCGTACACTGAGGGGAGGCCCCGCAGTGAGCAGCTTCTCCCAGCCCCCACAAGGAAGTTAGCCAAGCGGCCACCAAGTGCACAGGGAGCCTGGGGACACAATGGACATAGAAACTGACACAATGGACCAGTCGGCCATAGTGGTGGAAGACTCAGCCTGGAACGACCTTCTGCTACACTCCACCATTGCCTTCTAGAACACTCAGGAAAACAAGCTTGATGGTCAGGATCTCATGGAGAGCACCCCCAGGAACATCTCCTACCCCTCACCTTTGTAAGGGCGACCTCCAGGGGTTGCAGCTAAGTCACACAACTGGCAGAGGGGAATCCAAAGTGTATTAGAATAGTACCATACAACAGGAAATGTAGCTGATTACCTGGCAGAGGGGAATCCAAAGAGAACAAGTCTAAGGACTCCTCTGCCAGAGTGTGGCGCATCAGGCGCAGGCGTGGAGGTGTGGGAATGTACTGTACAGCATGACCGTGTCTAAACCCTAACCCTGGAGGAGGTCCAGAAATTTCCAGACTATTCCCGGGCAACTCTGGAGGTCCCAAAATGGAAATAGCTCCAGAACATCCTGAAATAGAAGTCTGGAAATCTCCAGACTGCCCTGGGACAATTCCAGAGGTCCCAAAATGGAAGTCCCCTGACAACCTTCACAGGGTGCTCCTGCCCCCCAGGACGGTATGCAAACTCCCCAGCCAGCAGGGCACATAGAGTAAGACCTCCCCCTCAGTGGCTTTTTTGGAGATGTCAAACTAGAGAACAATGTCATCACAAACACTTCAGGTCTTCAGAGGACTGCCCATCCCAACAGTGGCTGGCCAAAAGTTCACCTGACTTTGAACCCAATGGAAAACATAGAAAATACCTGGCTGGCCGCATGGAGGAAAGTCAGCACCACTAAGCTCTGGGTGAGGCAATTCAGGGGCAAGTATGAGCAGAGTAGCTTAGCCACTGTCGACATGACATGTGCAGTGATCAAAGGTGTCAGGTTCCGTTGACTGCAGGGGCTTCTTCCTAAGCAAGACCTTACAAGGCGGACTCAAGGTAGCTACAGTTACAAAGTCCTACATGAATATGAGGTCCAGGGTTGGTTCTGGGACTAGTGCAGGTGAATCTGGCTGTGTAAGGGAGTAAGAGGGTTAGGTCCGAGCTGTGGAAGTAAGTTTGGAGTTATGCCGGGGTTCCAGGAGTACGAGGCGTGGGTCCGGGACTACTGAGGTGAGTCAGGGCTTGGTCCAGGAAGGGTGAGGCAAGACCAGGGCAAGACAAGCCGTGAAGGTGAAAGGGGACAAGAAAGGTGAACGAAAATGAGACGAGATTGAACAAGGAGAATGAGTCAAGGATGGAGAGCAAAAGAGATAGACTGGGAAGGGAAAAAGACTTGGAGAAAATAGAATAGAAGTTAACAGGAGTAGACTGAGAGACTGAGACAAGATACAATAGTATGAGGTAAAGGAGATTTGGACAAGATAATTTCAATATCAACACTAACGTACAGATTGTCTACTTAGGCCTTAAATACTTTACTCTGCGGGCAGACTTTGGGAAGGCGGGCTTAGCCTGGTTCAGTGGTTGGGTGTCGGGCGTGATTGCTGAGGTGATTGCCAGGTGATGTGGGTGATGGCAGTTGGACTGTAACTGCAGGTATCAGGCGTGATCACAGGGTGATGGGACTGATCGCTGGGGGATGCTGAGGTGATCTGTCTGAGGGCGGCCTGTGCCATGGGAGGTTCCAGGTTGATGTGGGAGGTTCCAGGGTCTTGGTGATTGCCGGGTGTCAGGGTCAAGGGGGCAGTGAACCCAGGAGTGACAGGTGTCAGCATGGCAGCTGTCGTGGTGTCATGATGGGCGGCTGGGGCGGTTGGTGTTGTCCCAGGGGAGTACGGGGGTGTTGGTGGTGTTGTCCCGGGGTGGTGAGCAAGCTCCGGGAGGGGGTCATGACAAAAGGCCTGATCATCATAGAGGACAACATTGCTTTTGGGGTATCCTACCCCCAGCAAGAACGCCCATTACCTTTAGAATGCTTTCCCTCCCCCTACCACATGTTTATCTTTGGAATATCAGAAGAACAGGTGGCCTATTTAATCAGCCTTGAAGTGGTATTGACCAAGAAAATAACCCTCCTTTTCAGAGCCTTTGAAGATACATGCCCTTTCTTCATGATGACTATCCATGGCCTCACCTATACTGACTCTGCCAGGACAAGGCAAGCCATGCTAGACCTCATAAGGGACTGCTTTGCAGGGTTGGAGGAGATTACATCTCTCATAGCTATGACCTGTCTAGGAAAGACATTGTCCTAGCAGGAATGCTCAATGGCATCTCAATCAAGTTCATAGAAGTGAAAAGGAGAAACGCTAGCAGTGGAAATTTTAGAGGATGGAATGTGTATCTTCAACACTCCCTCCTTTCTGATGAGAAACACCCCAAACTCATGCAGGCAATGAGATCTTGCACATTCCCCTCCACCACCTCCAGCTTTGGTACTCCCCTCCATGGAAAGGACTCACTCCACTGCACAAACTGCAAATTGTTGGACCATGACATGCTGAATTTCCCGTTCCCAGACTTGCAAGGCTGGTTGGGCTATAAGTTGGCTCCAGCTCAACCAAACAAAGATGCATGGAACCTGTACAACAACAACACCAGCCAAAGCAGCAGTGTTCATGCTTTCAAAAGAGGAAGGAGTAGAGGGAGGGGAGCAGGCTTCTGAGGGGGATGGCCATCCTCAAACCATGGCCAATGGGGCCAAAGACCCTGAGAAGGCATAACCAAATTTATCCATTACAAACAACTAGGCTGTCCCTAGATAATAATCAATTGCTCCCCCCAGACGAGATGAGAGTGATCGTATGTAGGAGAGAAAGGTGCAAAACATAGCTTGGTGCTGCAAGTGGGAATGTGCATGCATGGGTATACCCAAAAGGTGAATGACTGAAATATATTGGCCCCTCAGGGTACATGTAAGTCTGGAACCAAACATCAAAAGACAAACAACGGCAGTCTACAAAAAGTAGAGGAAGGTGTTGTGCAGCAGTCCTGCTTAAGCTCCTGAGACCCTCTGACTCTGACCCCACTACGGGTCAAGACACCTCACTAGCAACGTCCCCCCTGAGCACTTGGAAAATGTGCTCACCCTGAGATAGCATGGTTGGCTACTCAGTAAGTCTTATCAACCGCAAACACCACACCCAACATACATATTGGTTTATATAACACTGGTCTTGGCTTGAGCCTCCCTAGCTCTGGAGGATCAGTTGAGCCTGCCACTGCTTTGACCCATCACACCAGTGTTAGGGAGAATGGAAGTGGATCCTTATACCTCAACGTCCATCATGGAAACCCCAGCAGGAACCTAATAGAAGGCCCTGCAACGACACCTGTAAACCAACAGGCAACCCCTTACATGAGCAGGGATGGCCTAGCACATCCCCTGCACAGTGACAATGTCACCCACCCACCGACAATCTCACCAAATGATGGGATACCCCAAGCCCCAAGTGCCCAGGCCCCAAGAAGGGTACAGATGCCTTGAAACATGATGAGGTCAGGCCAGAACAGAAGCATCTCAACACAAGAAGCAATGAATTGCATATTACACAAGAACATGAGAGCCGCTATAAGAGTTGCCACCCTCAACATCAGGGGATATTGCTGCGCTGGTGCAGCCAAAAATGATTCAAAATGGAACCACGTTAACCAAGTAATCAGGAACAAGAAAATCAGGATCCTGCTGATCCAGGAGGCTCACCTAACGGATGAGAGGAAAAACGACCTAGAATTCCTCTTTGGCAAAAGAATGAAAATTTTCTACTCTCCAGACCCAGATAATCTGACAGAAAAGGCCAGAGTTGCAGTAGTATTGAACTGTAACCTAATAAATGTACAGAATGTAAACATGACGGTGATTGTACCAGGGAAAGCGATCCTGGTTACTGTTAACTGGCACAAGGAGGAAGTAATCCACATCCTCAATGTATATGCCCTGTGTCAGGTTCCGCTGACCATGGGGGCTCAGACCACTGGGCAAATCCTTACTTGGCACGCACAGGGTCTACACGCACACTCGAAGGGTGGGTGCGGCAGTACGGGCCGGGACTGAGGGGCGAAGGTGACGATGGAGGGTTCGGGGATGGCCCAAGAGACTGCGGGGGAAAGTCCGGGGTCCGGGGACGAGCTCCGGGGCTTGATGTAAGTCCTGGACGCAAGTGTGTGGAGGGCTGGGGCTCAGGCGCGGGGCTCACTAAGTCCCGGGGCTGGAGAGAGGCGGGGAAAAGCGAAGGAGTCGGGACTTGAGGAGGGAGTAGACGAGAGGCGAAACAACGAAGAAAGAAGGAGAAGAAGGAGAGAAACTTAGAGGAGAAGAACTTAGAGAGGAAGAGGCGGAGAAGGACTTAGAGAGAGAGACCGGAGAAGGAAACAGATAGATTGAGGCTAGATGAGACGAGAGATAAGATAGGAGAACGAGTCAAGTCGAATATGAGATAGAAAGAGTAGAGAGGAAGTATCGGAAAGAGACTGGAACGATAATAGACGAACTGGGGACTGGAATGGCAATATCGACACTAGCGTACCAGATACTATACTGTGGTTTATATACGAAGGGCGCAGGCGTGCTCCAGGGCTCAGGCCCAGGCTCCGTGGCGAGTCGCGGGCAGGGATCCTTGCAGGAGCCCGGGGTTCGTGCAAGGCGTACCGGGGCTTTTGCTGAAGCCCGGGGACCGTGCAAGGTTGTGCGGCGGATGTCGGTGGCGTAAAGGAACTCACAAAGGAGGGCCTTGCTTTGGGAGCACGAGAGGTATGAATGATGCGGGGAGGCGAGGAGTCGGCTGAAGAGGGGCGTAGGGTGCGGGGTTCGGGCCGGTGTGATGCGTTGATGCGGAGTGCGCGGGGTTGCCTAGTTCGGACGGGAGGGTGTCAGGGTTTGCTGGGGTTGGCGGTGATGTGGCGTTGACGGGTGGTGATGCGCCGGGGATTGCCGGGGTCGGCGCTGATGGTGGTGCGGGCGGTCGGGGATTGCTGGGCGGTGTTGATGTGGCGTGCGTGGGCGGTGATGGGGGTCAATGGCCGCTGATGGCCGGTCTTGGTGGCAACGGTCCAGGTCCGGGGCTTTGTGAAGTGGCCTGATGGTTTTGGGCGTGCCGGGCCCGGGGCCGGGGTTGGGTACCGGCAGTGGTTTGGCGGGGCCGGCGGTGGTGGCGGTCGTGACAGTGTCCATACACCTATGCGGAATGGAAGGCAATAGTCCATCTGTATCTGGGAGCAGAAAAACAAGCTAAGTGGACTATAGGCAACCTAGAGCGCCACGTTTTGGGTGCATTCTGGATAGGAATAGCCACCTTAGGCCAGCTGTCCAATTACTATAGGATGTTCCAACAGATGGCGCAGTGGTTAAAAAACCATAGAAAGATTTCAAATAACAAAGAAAAGAAGTATTTCCAGCAAGGCTTTCTGACATCATTGTGGACAAAGGTAGCCAGGAGGCTTGAAATTCTGGAACCCAACCACTCCCTGGATGAACCACACAAGGTAAACCATGCATACAAAGCTGGTGTTTGGATCTTGCATGGCACCAACACTAGTCCCTCCCCTGCAGCAACAGGATTGGCAGAGTATGGGGGAGGAATCTTGCCAGCACCAGCAGCACAACTGGTAAGGAACATTCCAGCCACAACAGCAGCCAATAGCAGATACATTAAGAAGGAGGATCTGGGTGACATAGTAAAGATGGCAGTAATGGCCACGTTAGAGAAAATTAATGTCCCAAGTGGCAGCGGAAACAACAAGGAGGTAGACTCCTGCTGCAGGACAGATGCCACTTTTGCAGGGAAATGGAACACACAATGGTATGCAGAAGGTGCAATGTACTGGAGGACTATATCCTCCAGGGAAGGTGCAGACGTAATGCCAAGGGTAAGGTTGTATTGCCAGGCAGCAGCTACATCCCATACAATCCAAGCAAACTGTTATATAAGGAATGGATCAATGAGTTCCACTGAAGGAACCCAGGAAATATTGCCACAGGAACCCTATTGGCCAATGTCAATCCAGGGCTGGTCCAAGCAAACATCTAGCAGCTGGTACTGGAGGTCTCTAACAATAACATTGTGACAAGGGCTAGGTCAGCAGCCTTTACAAATACCATGGTTGATATAAGCCAGCAGATTGCATCTCTTAAGGAGCAGTTGGAGATGTTGGAGCTAAGGGAAGCACATGCTAGGTCCTGGGAGGTGATGGACGGCATGCAGGTACCAAAAGCTAAACAGCCGTTAAGTGATGACCAACCACTGCAAGGAAAGGCAGTGCAGCCAGGGGAGGTGGCTGCAATGGGCAATTCAGCAAAGGATGCTTGCCAACCCACAGTTACGGAAGTACTGGACCAGGATGCACCGTTGCACCTTTTCTCAGGAATGCTGTGACAATACATACCGCCAGCCAACAAGGTCATAGGGAAACCAGATAAAAGGAACAACAGAGGGTACTGTATGGAGGTGCCAGTCCAGTCCTTGGAGCCACAAAGATGGTCTTCAGTTGGTTAATGGAATTGCAAGCCACAATGATGGTCAGCAAGATTTTGAGTATTGCGCCAGATGTACAGAATCGTGCATGGGCAGCCATAATCCCCAAACACATCTAGGCAACCAACTCAGTGCAGATCAGAGAACTGGAGGACAACAGGACCAATGATGCCATGCTTGCGGTGGTAGAAATTGGCAACAGTGTTGGCTTGCCATCAGGCCTGGGAAACCTCTGGGTAGTCAACTATATGGCAAGGGCATTGTCCAACCTGGTGCTAAACTACCTGAGGTTGTTACTGCTTGGGGCTATACCTGAGAAGTTCTGCATAGCCAGGGATACCAATTCTTTGCGCTCAGTAATGGCCCTAATTGGACAAAAGGCAGAAAACCCAGATCAGAGTCCTGACAGATGCAAAGAAATCCAGTCCTTGGCCAACTCACCACAGCTGAATTGTATGCTCAAAATAGTTACTTCTAGATGCAATATTGTAGGTGCAGAGTATATGCCCACTG
>JAGGAU010008403.1:0-27813 GCA_017657275.1 Termitomyces sp. T108 | reverse complement strand
TCACTCAGCTTGACATTCCTCGGTGGTGAGCGAGCCTGTATTGGATTCAAGTTCTCACAATTGGAGATGAGTAAGTACACTACTTTTTAGGCAAGATTCAACTCGCTAATATATGGATGGAACCTTTGCAGAGGTCATTTTGTCTATCTTCATCTCTCAATTTCGTTTCTACCCTCCAAAGAAAGAGATCTCTTGGCAGATGGGTGAAATTGTGACTCCAACACCGAAAGATTCTCCAAAGACGCCACAACTCCCTCTGGTGGTGGAGTTAGTCAACACAAAGGCATGAATTAGTACTAGGGGCTGTGAGACGATTTGGGACTTACTGCCCAACCAACATGACTTGCTGTCTGGTTACTCCTTTTACGCCTGAATACAACATGTAGTAGTGTCAATGTAGAATCTTGATGTATGTCACTGGCTTGGACGTTGGTACGAAGCAGAACGTGAAGATTCACAGCCCACAGGCATGAGCTTGATCTACAACCACGGAACAATTTGGAGGACCACGGCGACAACCGAGACGTGGCTGCCTCCCAACTCCGAGGCTTGGGGAAATGAAAGGCGAAGAGGGACGTAATGAGGATCGCGTCCCTAAACCCATGAAGGGTGGCAGTTCACTAACGACATATGGAAAGAAATGTACTAGATTATGAGAGAGCAGAAAATTGACATGTTGACCCAACATGATGTATAGCACGGATGGAATTCCAACAAATCAATTATATTCGTATGTCTGAAGTTCGGGATAAGAAAGATAGCCCAAACCTCAGTGTAGAGTAAGTAATGTATACACTATATTTTAGTATTTGTAAGACATGAGTCTATATGGTTTTCACAATGAATCAGTATGTTTTATACATACCAGATGATGAGATAATAGTAAGTCGATGTCGTCAGGTGGCGCATATTTCATCACTCCCACTCGACAATGACCATATATAGACAATGCTCAGTTTTTCCTTGCATTTGACAAATGCTTTTTGAGGTCAAGCTTTGGTAAATATGTCAGAGATCATTTCTTTTGTAGACATGTATTGCAGCTTGATGTTACCGCAAGCGGTATGTGAAGTGATAACAAATGTTGATATGCTTTGCTCAGGAATGAGAAACTGGATTACTTGACATTGTAATACTTCCTGTGAGCAAGCATTGCATTGATGTAAGAAGTTTCGTTCAGATAGATTAGATGATTGACACAATCAGAAATGACTAGGATAAAACAAATTTTGCCAAGATCTATAATATCAAAATCATGATCCAAATTCTCGTTGAAAGATACAATTTTTTCTCAGTGAGGATGAGATTATCTCCTTGTATTGGAGGATCTGAAACCAAGTTTGATAAGAACTTGATGTAAATGTTCCTTCCATTTTGGCTTTGAAGAGTTTCCAGTACTTCTTCATCCCACTCCCCTCAGGATACAGCAGATAAAAAAAAAGGATACAGCTTCCTTTCCCAGTCTCACATTCCTAGGCGGCGGTCGAGCACACATCGGATTCAAGTTTTCGCAATTGGAAATAAGTGAGCATCTCAATGTCGTTACGCAAAAGAGTTCTTTATTGAAACCTTCGTTGGAATAAAAGTCGTCTTGTCCACCCTGGTCTCTCAATTTCGTTTCTACCCACGAGACTGTCCGGCAGATGAGCGGTATCACGACTCCATCACCTGAGACCCCTCAGCTGCCACTCAGACTAGAGGTAGTCAACCCCCAGACTTGAGGTCTTTTTACCCGGTCATTGTTCAATGACGGCGCGGCTCTCGGGAGGTCGCTGTGGCGCAACCCTCCCTCCATCAATAAATCGTTTTGCCTAAAATGGAACGCGCGCGCGCGATGGACCAAGTCGGCCTACAAACATCGTCACTACATATTCTGTGACCTGATATGCCGAGTGTACAAGGCTTTGACAACTGCCAAGTCAACTCAATAACGAGAACAACCGCTATGGTCCGTTTCTCTTCATAGGATATTCAGCTATTCTACAATCTTCACAAAATTGTTGGTTCAATAGCAATCGAAATACTTCCACTGTTACTGTGAAAAGCGATATACATACTCAATGTTCCTTACGATGTATCCTACACGACATACCTCTCATTCCAAAACCCAGACATCTCTTCAACTCGAACAACTACACTGGAACCCCAACATCCTGCTCTCCCCCATCCCACAAAACCTCCTCTCCTCCTTCTCCTCCACCCCCAGCTCCCCCTCAACCCTCCCATCCCCCTCTGCTCCCCACGGCTCAAACGGATTCGTCGCCATCTACAACAACCACGCGTCATAACCAAGACCCCCAAAAACACACCCACAAAACGCACCTGCATGACCTTCCCAAGCACCCTCCGGCCCCCCTCAACGTCCCCCTCGACCCGCCTAATCACCTCCTCAAGCACCCACTGCCTCAACACAAACCGCGGGTTAACGCCCCGCATCGCGCGTTCCCTCTCCTCGTCCGCCTCGCCGGCGGCCCAGAGCGCCCTCTCCTCGCCCCTCTCGATCCGCGCAGCGTACACCTCCAGCCACCCCCGCCACTCCCCCCTCTTCCGCTCCCACTCCTTCGCGCCCTCACCGGGCGCAGAAAACTCCACAAGCCGCCTGACGAACACATCACACGCCTCGTCCTCTCGCAGCACACGCGGGCGAAACGCACACAGCGTCCTAAACGTGCCATGAAAATCCAGCCTCTGCGCCTCCATCAGACCCAACAACGGGGCAAAGATCGTCGTTTCGTCCCGGGGGTCGGCGAACCGCAGCCCGAGGCGCGCGCGCATGAGGCGCCCGTACGCGATCGCCGTCTCCTCCTGCGCGACGCGCTCCACCTCGCTTTTGAGCCCCGCGCCGCGCGTGTGCCACGCGTCGAGGTCTTCTTTGGATTTGCCGGCGGCCCACCCGGCTTGCACGGCGTGGCCGGATTCGAGTTCGGCTCCGATGAGCGGGGCGAGGGAGGTTAGAAGGGCGCGGAGGGCGTAGATGCTTTTTGGGGAGGTTAGGTGGAGGGGTGGGG
This sequence comes from Termitomyces sp. T108, assembly GCA_017657275.1. Classification (NCBI taxonomy): domain Eukaryota; kingdom Fungi; phylum Basidiomycota; class Agaricomycetes; order Agaricales; family Lyophyllaceae; genus Termitomyces; species Termitomyces sp. T108. Next base: position 24,805 of record JAGGAU010008403.1, on the reverse strand, counting down.
GAGAGAGGAGACGTACATCATGTTAGGTTGGTACTGAGCATGGGACGATTAGTCAGTCTCGAGGGAATGGCATCTGGGGAAGGTTACCTTGTACGCGTATCGACCAATCTCGTCACTGTGGTTGCAGACATGGAACGGATCGAAGACGTCCATGAAGGCGTATGGGCCTTGTACATTTGAGCTTCTGCAGTGAGTAGAGTGGTATGAACGTACCATAGTCGATAGTCAGCCCTAGTATCGAAACACTGGAACATACACCGTCAGCCGCGCCGCTAACAGAAGCGGCAAACATACTTGTCGGTGTTTATAACGCCATGCATGAACCCATAGGCTTGCCATCCCGCAACCATCTTGGCATTCCTCCTCGCCACCTCCAACACCAGCTCCCTGCCCCAGGGCTCCCCCTCATCCAGCTTGAGCTTCAAGACGTTCTTGACAACCCACTCGCCCAACACCCTGAGGCCGTCCCAATCAGGGTCCTGCTGGCCGCCTCCGAAGAAAAACATGTTTGTGGGCCCGTTCATGGCTTCAAAGTTGCCGATGCGGATGAAGGAGGGCGCGAGGCGGGTGAGGACGCAGGCAGATTCGGTGCGCTCGCGTTCGACCGGGAGGGAAGGGAGGGAAATGAGGGAGAGGGCGCGGGTTGTGGGGATGCCGAGGGCGTGCATTGCTGGAATGGATGAGATTTGGATAGATGCCAGAAGTGGAGACGGGCGTACCTTCGGAGCAGAGATACTCGCGGATGGAGGAACGGACGACTGCGAGGCCGTCTGCAGTGCGTGAGAACGGCGTGCGCCCTGCGCCTTTGAGCTGGAGCTCGATGGATTGTGAGGGATCCGAGGGGTGTGGGGTGACCACTGGGATGGTGAGCCGAGCCAGGGCAAGCGAAAACGAAGCTTACGGATGGATATGGCACGACCGTCGCCGAGCTGGCCTGCCCAGGAGCCGAACTGGTGCCCGCTGTAACGCAGGGACCACGGTGCAAAGGCCGTAGCGTCATCACAGGCCTTGGGAGTGGCTAGGACACTGTACCCGCTGAGGATATCGACGAGTTCCTCGCGAGCACTGACTGCTTCTGGTGAGACAGGGCTGTTCTCGGTGCCTAGTACCGCGAATGCATCGCCGACATCGAGATGGGGTAGACAGTCTTGGAGAGCAGATTGTGCAATGCCGAGGAGGACGCGCGGGGTGTCGCGGAGGCAGGGATCGTGGATGCGGAGGACGGCGTTGGGGTGCTGGGAAGGGCGCTCGTGGACTGCCTCGCGGGCGGCAAGCCAGGAGTCGATGTACGCAGTCTGGTCGTGCACGGGCGGGTCATCCGGGCCGGGGGGGCCGATGTCGTATGGAAAGGGGATGGGGAAGGGATTGACAAAGGAAAAGTGGGACGCGGGCGCAAGGAGACGTGATCGGCGCTGGATGCTGGGAGTGTTGGGGAGGATGTCGGACCGGAATGCCGAGACAGAGGGACAGCGGGCGTCTGGCGTGAGGCGGTGGACGAGCAGCTCGGTTGGCGGCGGGAGAGGCAGCGCAGACAGCGGCAGCAGCGCAGACTTGGCGGACATGGCCAGACGACGCATGCTGAGTCAGCGTCGCGTCTAGGTCTCGTGACGTCACTGCCACGCTGGTTCTCTCATCTCACCATGTCCTCTGCCCGCTATGCCCCCCTTGGCACTGCAGACAGCGAGCTCGATGCCGCCTTTGCCGACGACGACCACGACAATGACCACGAGCAGGTCCCTCTTGTCCGCGAATCCACATCGGCCATCCCCGGTGCCTACGACTTTGAGCGTGAGTACGACTTTCCTCCCCCAGGATCGCCCCCCGCCCCCTCGTCCCACGCCCTCCCAAACGACTATGGCAACTCCAACGGACGCCTACCCACCACTGCTCCCGCACGGCCCGCTCCCCCGGGCCCCTCATTCCTCCGCCGCGCAGTAGGCGCCCTGCTTCCCTCCTACTATACCCGCGTTCCAGACTCTGACGCATCCTCCTCGCGCGTCGTCGGCGCCGGCACTGAAAACGACGGCGTGTTTGCCAATGTCGTCGCCAAGCCCCAGCCTGCCCAGTCCCAAGTCGCAGCAGACGGCAGCATCTACATGGCTCCCGAAGATTCCTCCCACAAAGAGGTCCCGCCTGTGCGTTCTCCCAGCCCCTAGTCTTCTCTTGTCACTAATCCCACGCAGTCCTACGCAGATGCCCAAGCCGATGCCGTCCCCCCCTACTGGGAAACCACTGTGCACGCACCGTCCACCGACCCCGATGCGCCCATGATAATCGACGATCTCCCCACCGGCAGTCCCTGGCTCTTCCTCATCAACCTCTTCATCTCCTTCTTCTTCCAATTCATCGGCTTCCTCTTCACCTACCTCCTCCACACAACCCACGCCGCAAAATACGGCTCCCGCGCCGGCCTCGGCCTCACCCTCATCCAATTCGGTTTCTACTCTCGCTCCGTCGTCTCTTCATCCGACGCAGCCGCCGACTTGTCCGCTGTCCCCATCCCCTCGCCGCTGCCAAGCTCCACCGTCCCCGGCGCAGGCACTGCCCCCGTCGCAGACGACTCCATCTCCAAACTCCCCATATCATCCCGCGACTGGCTCGCCTTCCTCTTCATGACCCTCGGCTGGTTCATCTTCCTCTCCTCCCTGATAGCCTTTGTCCGCCTCAAACGCTGGGAGCGCTCCATCCGCTCGCCCCCTTCCCCTGACTCGTCCCCGTCCCCCGAGGTCGTGGAGAGGGATCGGGAGATCAGGAGGAATCTCGCTAGTGTATTTGGCATTGCGTTTGAAGATGACGAGACACACGAGGGGTCCAGAGGCAGGCGGCCTGTCGATCAGAGGACCAGGGAGGAGATGGAGGCACAGGATGCGAGGCTTGCGAGGGACTTGAGGGCTGCGGGTTTGCTTTGACTTTGTACTTTGTACTTTATCGCTATCGTTATAGTATGTCGTTCCTCTTCTTCCTTTCCTCCTCGTTCTCACTCACTCGGACTTTTTAGTTGCTTGACTAGATTATCGTTCATGGAGATTCTACATTTGCTACCACACCAGGAAAGACGACCGAATTTATACCAGACTGCTGTATTTCTGGACAGATCTATTTATTGTTTTTGTCTGCTGAGCTTGTAGATGCGCGTGTGTAAAGTGTTCCTAGGTGCTGTGAAGAACAAGATTTGTTGCCCGTTGTCGAGGCGCTAGATGATCATTCGTTTGGCATTCCACAGGGGGTATTATGGATAGTTCTTCCCGTAGACTTGGATATTCCACTTTTGATGCTGCTGTGTAAATTCCTTGCTTTTCTCTTTCATCTCCAAAGTGGTACGTACGTACGTTTCCATCCTGCCACTCGTTCATCCACCCATCAGATCACTCCGGAGCTGATGACGGCATTGTACATGTGCCTCATTTCTTCAAATGGGACGAGGCTGTAAATAAAGCAACGGCCATTCCGCTGTTCTGGTTACACGTTTTTCCATCCCGTCTTTATCCCGATTCTGTGATTGCGGGTGACTCTTGCCGCTTTCCTCCTTTGGTTTCCTCCTTTTCTTTTTTTTTTCTTTTTTTTGGTGGGGTGGTTTCTGGTAGTACCTCTCTGTCGAAGTTCACAGGTATCAAACCAGGAAGCACGTAGAGTGATGCCCAACTCGCAACATGCCCCCTCCGCCGCCATGCCGGCTCCATCATATGTGAATAAGTGTATACTAATCACCACAATCTCGACAAGATCTATTTTCTGATTCGAGATACACGTGCATCCGTGCGGCGCGATCTGTGTTGATTGGATGGACGATTTCTGATCGGCGTACATGGTGATACGTACATATATTTAACGCACATATCGTGCTGATGTGTGTTATGATTACGGACGGGAGGTGGGATGACTCGGACTCGCGTTTGCCATTGTTGAGCGGTTCTTGCTTTTATCGTGTATTGTGCCGTGAACTCGAGGCCGATTCAATAACCTCTCGCTCGATCCTTTGCGTGAGAACTTTTCTCTCCGGATAGTAAGAAGTGTTTTGAGGCCCGATGGATGCCCCGGCCGTCGGCCAGAATCGAAGGAGCAGCGGCATCCGGCAGCTCAAAGATACTTTTGTGCTCATCGTCATCACTGGAAACGGCAGCGGATTGTGGGACATGCCGCAGGGGTGACGTGGGTTAATCATCTATTGATGCAATCGGATCCTACCTATGGAGTGATGCTCATATCAGAGTGAGGCAGGCTCCCTGATCACGATAAGGAGAGTGGTAGGATTCTGTGCGACTCAAGGTCTACATGTTTGTTCCAAGACAAGACCATCGTCCTCGAAGTTGGGTCTCAACATGTGCCATTGAATGTAGCCTTTTCCTACCCTTGCGGGGGAGCCAGACCTAACGGGCTGCGACACTGTCATCCCAACTAATACCACCGCCATAATGTAATGACCGGCTCCTCGAGCAGGTCGATACTGCAGAGGCAGACCAAGGCCTTGATTCCAAAGTGAGTCGCCTACAACTGTATGCCACTCATGGGTTGACAGTAAAAGATACATCCACGCAGCCTCTTTGACCACTCTGGCAGACACTGATAGAACAAACAATCCAGGGGCTGTGAAGGCAGGCCTACCTGCGTTCTGATCTTCTCCCGCATTCTACAAGGAGCAAGACGAGAATGGCCGGATCTCAGGCTGGCCTACAAGAAAGGTCACGAATTTCTACTTACTTGGTAGAGGTAGAGGGTTTTGACGCCCGTGATGTTCAGAATTTTCGCGCCCGAGCAATTCGCTCTGAGACTCGGACATAGCCACAAACCGGTCAAATACTGGACGTTGGGAACCATAAGCAGACGTGTCAGGTCTGCGGGCAATGTTACGGATTGCTAAGAATCCACATCCCGGGCCATCGTCGCCGATGAAAAGACTTTGTAATGCTCGTTCAAATCCCTACATTGAAGAACGAACATAGAACGATCATTGTCACATGGAACAAGGCTGAGCTGCTGCAAGACGCCAATGTAAAAAGGTGTCCTTTTAGGCAGCAATGATCCTCAATCGTGACCTGTGGGTCCACTTCGGTTCCAGAGGACGACACGAATGCATTGGGAGAGAATTCATGTGTAATGGCACTCTTGTATGTGTATCACCATCCCTTCGAAGATTGATAATATAGAAAACTCCTGTTGTCACAACAAGTACGCTCCCGTGAATAACATTCCAAACAATATTTAAGTATCATGAAGAACGGTGGTTTACCTTGAGTAATCGCAGTCGAGCCTCCCACCTGATGTGCCGCCGGATACTACACCTGTCCTTACGTATACGTACTAGCAATCGAGAATGCTGTGGTGGAAATAAAATATCCCCATCGCACATCCCGAGCATCTTGTTCCATCCAAATTTCCAGGGGTCCAACGTGTATTAAAGCGACTGCACTTATGGCAATGATCCCGATCACCAAGATGTCTATGACGGCGGATCATGCATGCATGTAACTCCAAAGGAGTCTACTACATACCGTCTGGAATTCAGGCAAGATTACACGAGGCTCCAGGAAACACCCTAGATGACTCGTGTCCATTAACAGGATAACGGTAGTCTTCTAAAACAGGACAGCTCAGATGGCACGAGGCTTGTTCCCTGTCATCTACCCGCCAACAGGCACAGCTCGGCCAAGCCAAAACGTTAGATGAATCTTCGTTTCTGTTGCGTCTATTATGGGTGATGGTACACGGATATAATGACCAGCCAGTAGATAGAGACGGAGAGATATAAAGAAGTGGAAGAAGAACGCAGATGAGGTGGTTGGGCGCAACTCGGAACAACAACAAGCGACAAGCGATCAGGACGATGACAAAGAACGGAGAAAAAGACAGAAAACCGAGGTAGGTGATGAATATAGGAAGGGAAACAGAAGTGGCCGTGAAGTACTCAATAATAAAAATGGAGAATGAAGTGTGAAGGGATATGAAGTGCGGGGGGGTAATTGACGGCCATAGGGTAAATAATGAGTGTGAATGATGCAATGCGGATGCCTGTGAAAGTGTGAACGGATTGAAATGATTGCAACCAAGATGAGGGATGTCGTCGTTGTGGGCGGGTCGGGACTCGCTATGCTGGGTGATAGATGCATTATGCACTTGTGGTTGCAACGGATGTGTGTCGACGAAGAGTTGAAGCCGATCTGCGACAGTAGGATTGGCAGACGTGACACGAGAGCGGCGCTTCGTCCCTAGGGTGTTATGTGCGTAGTTGGATAAATAAGTGACAACATCGCGGCGAAAGCTTTGCTGTTAGAAAAGGCCGCTTGTTGGATGTGCTAGGAGAACAAGAGAAAATCGCGAGTTCGTAAACAGGATATGAGACAGTTGTACAATTGTAGCATGATTTCTGATTTCGAAAGAGAACAATATACAATCGTTCCGTGTGGGCCGCCAGTAGAGCGGAATTGGTGTTCCTGCACAGAACAGTGGGAAGGGCAAGTACGCAGGCTCATATTTCTTCCGGGATACTCAACGAGAAGTAGGGGTGGCTGAGGGCATCCCGGACAGTAATACGCTGAGCAGGGTCAAAACAGAGAAGCCGTTGAACCAGGTTCAAGAACTGTCGATTGATTATATCGGTTGGTGGAATGACATCCTAGATGTCAAAGATAAGTCAAGTACAAAAGAAGTTGCGTAGTCTACGAACCGTTAGCGGTCTTGTCGCGCGAACATCCTTCTTGCTTTGTCGAGAGGCTTTTGCTTTAGGCCAGTCAAGCTTTGCGCCTTCCTTGAAGAATTCAGGCTTGGAACGTGCTCCGGCTCGGGCAAACCGCTCTGGTATTTTGCCCATGACCATCTCCATCATAGCAAGGTGCTCCAGATTGTCGTGTGTCTGGAACAATGCGATACCAGTATAGAACTCCACCAGGATACACCCAAGAGAGTAAGCATCGCAGGGGTAGGACCAGCCTAGACCTATATCACGAGTCAGAAAACATGATACAAAGTGACGCAGCCTCATACCTAAAATGATCTCAGGAGCACGGTAGTGCCGAGTGGACACCACAGTTGAATGATATTCAGATTCAAAGGTGGCAGATCCAAAATCAATTAATCGGATTTCAGTCGATTCCAAGATACGCTTCGTCTTAGGAATTGAATTCCGCTATATTACTGTATATGAGGATTCAACAGATAGTAACAAAACATCATGCGTACCTTGCCGTTGGAAGAGTGTACTGAAACTGTCCGATAGTCATTACAAACAAGCAAGATATTTTCCGGCTTCAAATCAGTGTGGATTAGATGAAGGTCGTGGAGAACTAAATTCCCGATATCAGATATTTACAGAACATAAACAAGATCAACATACACGCAACGCTGCCTAGGAGTTGTCGAGCAAAATCTTGGATGTGGTGACGAGGAAAAGGGGAAAATTCATTCTCCTTGAGAAAATCATAGACACACATTCCCAGAAGTTCTGAAACCAAACATATGTGATTTCGATGATCAAACCAATCGAGTAAATGTATGCATTTGCTGTTAAGGCATAAGAATTGTTGAGAAAAGGTGACAGAAAGATACATACTTCCTGTTGTTTGGATCACGTTCTTTGAGTTTTTGAAGAACGCGGACCTCAATTTTACTGGCATCACGATACTTAGGGATGGCTCGAATGATCTTTATCGCCACCCGAATGTGGGTATGAGTATCGATCGCTTCAACGACCTTGCCAAAAGTCCCTTGTCCGAGCAGTCGAACAGTACGATCTGTGTAAGGCAAGTAAGTATCTGAACTGAGGAAAACGAGTGGATGAAAGACATACAGCGCCTGTAGAGAAGGTCATCGGGAACGATAATGTAGTGGCCTTCCTTGTCATCACAAACAGAGTTTTTAGAAGCCTGAGAACAAGATGCTGTCCATATGTGCAGTATATCAGAAGTAACTGTGGACCCACATCGTCATTGGCAGCAGTGCCCTTGCTGTCCCACGACTTTGTTTGGACTGCTTGCTGCGCCTGGTGGCCGGTTGCAGCAAATTTCTTCGTAGCCGGCGCACGGACCTCTTCGGGATGCTCCCGTTTTCTCTTCTTTGGAGCAGGTGCCACGATTGCAGATGAAGAGCCGGAGGAAAGAGCTGCCTCTGCAGCAGCCCTCGCTCTCGTTCTTATCGGAGCAGAGTAAATCGGGGGCTGATAAGAAGCTGAGAAAGCCCCAGTGTGGGTGGTGGCGGGGGACAGGGTCGGAGGGGGCGGAGTATCTTCGATGACAATGACCTCTCTAAGAGTGCCGTCACTGTCGACTTCCTGGACCTCGCTGTAGCTGACAGTATATTGATGTGCGCGTTTGCGCTTGCGAGTTGTGAGCGGAGGAGTGGGCATGACGCTTGGACCAGGGTTTGCGAGACTGTGATGGGGATAGTGGTGGCTGAGGAGAGGCGGAAGCTGGTGGACCGCCTGCATGGTCTGGGTGAGGACTAATGACGTGGTGGCAGAGAGAAAGCGGGAAATGGGGCGAGTTTGGAATTCGACACCTAAATGGAGGTCACCACCACCAACCAAACTGTCTCTTGTTATTCGTTGTTTGCTGCTGAGCCACACCTCTTCCATTGTGCCATGTCCCTAGCCTAATCCTCTCTTGCATGTATTGTATTTCCTAAGTAGCAGTCCACTATCCACAGCCTGAGAATCCAACCAGACAGGCCCAGATGGTTCTGGCATGGTCACACCTGACCAGCTGCTCAGTTCGGCCCAGGTCTCCACATCAGACAATTCGGACTTTGACTTGCCGACATTCCACTATCATAAAAAAAGTATTTTTTCGCCCCGGGATCATGGCAGTATGCGGCTTGCACCTGTCACACATGTCCAGTTGAAGCCGGCATCAGCTACCATGGACTTTGATCATCATTGGAAATCTGTCAAATAGCGTTAATAGTCGCCCGTGCTTTGCGTCATTTCGACTGGAACGACTGCGCCTTCAACAGTAGTCAAGAGTTATTCGCAGACTTGTCAGACCTGAGTTTCTGGCGTAGTGATATCTTTCTTGCTAATTTGGCAAGAGCATTCAGAAATAGGGGTTTGTTAAAAACTCTCGTCACAGCCGAAAACATAGCCAAGTTGAGGCCTGCTGTTTAATCTTGATATCATTACATCGATTTTGCATGCATCTCAGGAGCCATCGCAAACTGTCATGATCTATGAGTATACGTACGAGTTTGGCCCGACTTTTGCCCTCAAAGTTTGTCGAGATTTTTGACGAGGTCATTAGCTACTAACTCTCAGTCGCGCTTGAGTCAAGATAACTCCAAGCCTGAAAGACGATTCATTCAAGCAACCGCATTGGAATATTTTTGTTCTGAGCTGGTCCATTCTCCACAGCAATGCCCCGTTTTGATGGATCTCCAGAACGATTTCCTTAGCGTCCGAAGGCCCTTTTCGAATTCATGCAAATTTTCTGCCCTTTCTAGCAACATTCTTTGACATACTAATGACCTCCCGATTATCTGCTTGTTCTATCTTTTGGTCGCGTTCCAATTATGTTGTTCAAGCAAATACTTCCGGTTCCGTGAACGAAATCCGAAGAATTTCCTAGAGACTCATACAAGCTCAACCCCTTGTTGCGTCGAAGGAATTGCCGGCGCAGAATTTCTCCCTTGGGGTTCAGATTCTGTTTCATGAGAACATAGTCATAAGAAAAGTTGATAGCATTGTCCTCACTCACAAGCGGTCACTCGGTTACTCAGTGTTAAAAGAGACCTCGTTTTACGAACTCAAGTGCCAAAGATTGAATACTTTCTCGTGGATGGTGGCCTACTGACAAATGTATGTGATCAATGCGATACTCAACGACGCTCTTGCTTCCGTTGTCAAATTCACACCTCTCGAAGATTGCCTTGATGGAGAATAGGGCAGTCATGGTTGTTCCCTACGGGCGATGCAAAGGCTTGAAACACGTCTCTCAGCTGAAGAAATCTGCCTAGATGGGTCTCATTCTACATATCATCTTTAAATTCCGCAGCTAGAAATCAGCTGATCTCTAGTTGGCGCGTAATTATGGCTCTCGACGAGAAGGTGCTGCTTCTGGTCCCATTCTTGTCATAGAAGATTTGCCTGTAGGGCATCAAATTCAAGCGCACGCAACGCCTCGTGTTGTTCGATCCAAACGTGCTCCCCGGGATTTCCGCAGCTCAATAAACGCGGCAAAAGGCTTATATTCGTCGTTGTACTACTCAACTAACTCACAGATATGGGCACAAATTACGAGAAATATTGTTGACAACCGAGAAAGCATTGCCATCCTGCAGTACATTGAAACATATAACAACCCAGATTGACCTTTGCTTCCTCTTCTCACAGACCGTATTGCCCGAGCTGAAGCCCTTTCACCTAATGCAGGAAAACTTCCGATTGTTTATGGTGAAATTGAGGATGTCCATTTTAGTGCGGCAGAACGCGAGCGTCTGATCACTTACTGCAATAGATCGCGAGCTTGATTACCGGGCAACGTACGAAAGGACGGTGGTTATTGCAGGCGACAAGTTTGGGCTTGCATACTTTGCATTCTTCCCTTATTTGTCATATGTGGTGCATTGTGGGTTTGAAAGGTGCCGTCGAACAGATTTAGGCTGTTGGTTAGGACTGAAGAGGAAAAGTTATCTCTGGAAAGGGACCGGAAGAAATGAAAAAGGGTTTTATAATAGATAAAGTATTTGATCCATTCGGGTTACTCATACTACGCCTTTTCGTATTCTCGGCTCTAGGCTTCTTATCAGCTGGCTTCAGTATGTCTCGGACTAGGTCAAAATTCAGGATGCTGCCTCTGATCCAGTGGGATCATCGTAACACCGAGTTTACCCTTCTCCGAGGAACGGTGTGTGATTAAACACTCAGTCTACTCGTGACGTTGCGTTCCACGATTCCACCGTATTCGTCCGCATTCTCTGGGTTCAAGGCACGGTAAACATGCATGGTATGATGTCTTTGATTTCATTTCGTTCGACTTGCCTTTTCGGTCAAGATCAGAGATTTCCGAGATCCTAACATGGTGTTCAATCTGGTTAACCGAATTATGATCTCTTTGATTTACCAGGATTGGATGTGGATGTAGTTTTCTGATGCTTGAATATTTGTCTTCGACTGATGGAATGATATTCGTTCGAACTTTTTTGGTAGAAGACACACGTTCCGTTGCTTCAAGAGAGTTTTCAACGATCTCTCGCCATAACGACATACTGTAACACTGGAACAACTGGTTCAATTGCGTGCCTGATGAAAACTAGGATCTATACAGATATACACTCGGACAGACCGGTCACCGGACAAGGTATCAATCTATGTATACGGGCATGCACCAGCTCATCATCGATCATCCGTAACGGGATTATTGGGAAAACATTGTTAAAGAGGACACATGAGCAATTTTATGCTACGCATAGACAGACAGACAGCTGCGCATAAAAATAATGGACAACATGACAAATTCACACCATCTCCATCTTTAGCGGCAGCTGGGGTTTCCCAGGGGTACCTCGAACTGTCGGACTTGTGATCCCGCTCATCTGCCAGACAATCTCCTTCTCGGGAGGATAGAAACGGAAATGCGCGATAAGTGTAGATAAGACGACCTCTTTCGGAAAAAAGAAACCTGTGAATCAACGAGGAATCACTAAAAAAACAGAGCTTCTTACTCATCTCCAGTTGAGAAAATTTGAACCCAATACATGCACGACCACCTCCGAGGAAAGTCATCCTGATAGACGTATCAGTAAATCTCAGAGAGGAAGAATTATCTGAGCTAACAGATGGGAATAGATGCCGGGTTGATGAGCTTCGTGGAGAGCTTCTGGAAGAGGTGAGAGCCATCTCTCAGGTTTCCACTCGAAAGAGTCCGGGCCCCATAGCAAAGGGTCCCGGTTGGCATTCAGAATGGAGATGAAGATCTTAGTATTCTTGGGAACAAGGATAGAATCCATTTCGCGTCCATCCAGACCCTTGAGAGGGGTGGACAAGGGTAAGACAATTTCTTTCCGGGCGCTGGGTGTCGATTGTGTTAAGGGGGCGCAGTTATAAATCAAAGTGCTTACACTCTCAAGACTCTTGTGACCGGAGGATAACTGTAATGGCAAGGAAAGGTCAGATAAGCTACAAGGTTCAAATCGTTCACTTGCAGACGCAATGTTTCACGACATACAGCATCCATGAAAGGAAGAGAAACAAGATCATCATATGGAATGTCTCCATTGTGTTGCTTGTACGCTTCGACAACTTCTGCACGGAGTCTATCTTGAATTTCTGGATTCATTGCCAAGAGATGAAGGGTACGTGATAAGGCATTTGAGGTTGTGTCGGTAGCCGCGAACGTAAACGTTCTGTGATCAAGCGTTTATAACGGTGGGATAGAAGGAGAGACGGTCCAACTTACGACAGCTGTCAAAGAAAAACTCGTTAGCTAATGAATAACGGGAATCGGAGAGCATGCCTGCCCCAGGACTTCATCGTCTGGTAACCTATCCTCTTCAGAGGCATCCATGTTGGCTTTCACTTATTAAGATCAATGGATATGATTTATACACAACAATGATAGAGCTCACTGAGAATGCTCAAAAGATCCTTCCCTTGGTCAACTCGTCTTAGAAGGGCCTCGTCGCCTTCTTTTAAAGTCCGCTTCTTCCCTTCAAAAATCTCCACGGTGGTGCGATCCAAGGTATCAACGATGTCGCGCATCACACGCAGTCTTTTGATGGGGAGATGATCAACAAACCATCTCCTGAACCGAGGAGGACCAATCTTGACCAGGGTTGGCAAAAAATACTCGCGAAATGATAGAACCTCTGCAATCGCAGGACTGTGGAGAAAGAAATCAAGGTATAGAACTATTAGATATTTTTCGGGGTACGTACCTGAATGCTTTCACTGCCTGACTGAACGGGTGTGGGGTGGAACCCTCGACCAATGAATCAAAAGTGTATCCAAAACCACTCTGTCCAATCATTTCGAGAGCGGCTCGAGTCATCCAATGTAAGATATCGACCTGGAAAGAAATGAACGTCAATTATCCAACATCATCCAAACATCAATTTACCTCCTGAGCGCCAGTAACTAACTTATGACTTATTGTCGTTCTAAGCTACGGAACAGTCAAATCTTGTCTGCACTGTTAAAACACTAAGAACCTTGTTTGCAACATCTTTGAACATGGGAACTTGAAAGATGTACGTCAGTGTTTCTTGGCTTCAAGGAACTCCAGTTCATACTCATATTGCGCATATGTACAATTGAAAACACGGGGTTTAACATTTTCCGTTGCTTCTTATGACGATTGCCTATTCGATTTTAGAGATTAGAGAGCAAGGTTCTGAACTGAAATTGACATCTCACGCACCTTGCGTGGCTAGAAGACCGTTTCCGAATGTAACACTGTTTAAACTATAATGATGTGTCGGAATAGGGATGAGATATCTAATAAGAAAAGGCGTACGCAAAGAACCCGCTTGTTTCTTCGTATACTACTTGGTCCTGGTCTTGAAATCAAAGCCTAACTCGTATCTGAAACGTGTTGACCAACCTTCACAACAATATGATGCATTGCCTTCGGGTCAAACAAGTATAGGCACTTAGCCTTTGAAGAAATAGGTCGGTCAAGAAACGTCTTCCTAGAATTCGATAGGGGCTTACCCCGAACAATCCATGAAATCTTGATACTCTACCGACTGATGATCCGATAGGTCAGAGTTACAGTTATGAAATGAAGAAAAGAACCATACATTGTTGGGCGACCTTGGCATGCAGGTCCCAAGCAGAAACGCTGAAGAGCTGGTCCAGGTTGCCTATGTCTCTCTCAGTCCATTGAAGTCAGGGTTGGGTGGCGTATTCTGCATACCGCGAATCACTGAATCTGGTTTGGGACCTGGTATGTTATCAAGATCCGTCGTGATAAAGATCCGTCGCAAAACCCAAACAAGGGCAAAAAGGAGTAGAACTCCCTGAACCATTGAGACGGCCATGACGCTAGATTGTAATCGAACGGAACTAACAGGCAAATTGCTCTATATACGGTCTCAAGTGCCGACTTTATTGCTGACTCCTCGGAGGGATGACAAGTAACTGCGTACGTGTATGGTTTCTCATGTGACCTCGTTACCCAGGAAGATCGAGGCTGCGGGAGAAGGAAGAACGAAGTCATCACGTTGAATGACAGAAATCAGACGGCGTCACACATGATCAATGTCAATTTACCCATGAACCTAGGATCAAAAAGAGCTTTTGTCATGCGTATTTGGCTCAGCAATTTGCCAGGCGTACCAGAAATACCAGACTAATCAGCTAATTCAAAATGCGTGGAAAATTGAATCCCAATTTTGGCAGCAGAAAGCGACCGTGAGACTACATAGAGTTCCATGTCCTCCAAACCAACTAGATTCAAGGTGTTGGTGAGCCGTTGGACCTGCTAAGCAGAGCATTGAATCGATCCAAGTCATCTTGGGGGCTTTGTATATTCCTCTTATACCAGTTGTTAAGCCCAGGGACAGATAGGAGAGTGTTTCTTCAGGTTGTATGGCAGCTCCTCCAGGGGTAATAAATAGAAACTAGTCCCACGGGGAGAATCGGACTTCAAAGCTTCACATACTACATCTTGTCGCTCTTGGGCATTGGATTGAATGGGGAGTAAAGCTAACGTCTAATGAGCGTTATGGTATTCATTTCTCGGTATTCATTCAACTCTTTCCCTGAGCACCATTTGCTAGGCGGAAATTTGCCTAGAGCGTTAGCAATACGGTACAATCAGACTCGTCGATGCACGGGATTTACTTCGGTATGTACTCGCATGGACACGACTATCTGGAATGATGGACTGTAACTTTACATAAACATAAGTTGAGTATCGAAACAGAACCGGATATGTGTGCCTCCCAACTAAACCTCGCACCGATGAAAGAATGATAGAGTGTTTGCCAGAAAAGTTGCTTTGACCAGCCAATGCTGCAGAGTCTTGTCACACTGTCAAGCACAGGGGTCCCGCCAACTTGAGAAAAGAATTATGGCTCACAAAAGGGGAGGCAAGGGTAACATGTACAAATAAATCCGCTCACTGTCGACAACGACGAAGGAGCGCTTGACTGCTGCTCAATCTTCTCTGCGACAGCAGTACGGACCTACATAACCCGTTACAACTCAAATGAGAGGGCTAGCCTTCCCCTCGAGTGCGGTTTCTGATCGCGAAATTTCATATGACCATGGCACTCCAGTTACTTACCCCGACGACATTCCGATAGATCCTGCGCTTTCTGAACCCGTCATAGATCCTGCATTGATGGAAGAAAGTTCTAGTGCAATAAGTCAAATCGTAAGTTGTGCTATTGTAAAGGAGATGCTTGGTCTGGTGTCACAAACGCGTCGCGTCTCGTCAATATGAACACAATGTGGCAGTTATTGATACTTCTTTTCAGAGGCCATCACAACCTCCACTCAAACCACAACCCCTCCCTGTACCTCCTCAGCACGTGTCACAGTATTCTGATGGCCCTCAGGGTGATCCATTTGCGCCCCAGCCACTCCAAATGTACTACACCATCGAGGTCGATCAACCTGTCCTGTTTTCGAAGCCGGTGAAGCGAAAACGCAAACCTCGTCGCGAGCATGAATGCGGTTTCTGTCAGGGTGATGATCGAAAGAATAAAGAGGGCCATCCGGAACTTATGGTTACATGTAGTGAATGTGGCCGCAGTGGTACGGTTATCATCATTAATGTCTACTATGCATCGTAACAGAGTTAATGATTGCTGATAGGGCATCCTAGTTGCATGCAGCTTCCAGGTCTCGGTGATATCCTGCGTTCATATCCCTGGAAATGTACAGAATGCAAGACCTGTGAGATCTGTGGTCAGAAGGGTGACGACGTAAGATCTGTGACTGTTTCCCTTGACTAGTTCATTGATGATGCGTAGGCCCGTATTTTGTTTTGCGACTTCTGTGACAGAGGTCTGTTCCATTCATTTGACCTTGTATACGAGTTTTCTGATAATTTGCAGGATGGCATATGGACTGCATACAACCTCCAATACATGAAGCGCCTAAAGGAAGATGGCACTGTCCAGAATGTCCTCCATTTCCACCTGAAGATGGACTCATGGAGGTTTCTGTGGAGGAACGATCAATGACTCCCATGGTACGCGATGAATCCATCGCCTCCTCATCACGTTCACAGTTCCCCAAGTCTCCAGCGAAAGGCAAAGGGAAAGGGAAAGGAAGGCCAAGAGCTTCCTCACCAGACGCTGATCAGACAGATCAAGATGTTGAAGTTGATCTTGAAGCCACACCTCTGCCACCGAGAGGGCGAGGTCGGCCCAAAAAGAACAATCCGAGCTTTTCTAAGGCGCCTCACTATTCCGACGATGATCTCCCAATCGCAATATCTCCGCGACAGAAGCGAGCTCGAGTGCGACAATCGCCGGTCCCTCACTCGGTTCCTAAAGTCCGCTTGCGGCTTCCGTCGCAAAAGGGCAAGGCGAAGGAATGTGAAGAAGAGGACTCACACAAAGGCTTATTCGATGACATTCTAACCGAGGCGGAGCGTGAGACGTCGAAGACCTCAATAACGGCGGCTGACAAACAAAGGTTCGAGAGAAGTCGTATAGTGGCTGAGGTTCGTCATTCGCAACTTTCTTTCTGACACCACTCATTTCTCACCAGGAACAACTCGTGCCCCCTTCAATATATCAAGCTTCTGATCTACAAGATCTATCCTCAACACCCGGACCCTCATCACGACCTCTCCGCTCTAGTACCCATCACGCCTCTATCGCGCCCTCGTCAACCCCTTTTCTCAACTCTGCCTCACCTGCGCCCTCGTCAACAACACCCGTCCCCTTCCTTAAGACTGATTCTGCACTCCTCCGAATACGGAGTATACGATTTGGACAGTATGAAATTCAAACGTGGTATGATGCTCCTTTCCCGGAGGAATATGCCACAATACCTGATGGAAGACTTTGGATATGTGAGTTTTGTTTGAAGTACATGAAGAGTCGGTTCGCATGTGAAAGGCATCGGCTGAAGTGTAAGGCTCGACATCCACCTGGTGATGAGATATATCGCGACGGAGCTATTTCCGTTTTCGAGGTTGATGGTCGCAAGAATAAGGTAAGCGTGTTTCCGTTTCTGCCTCTCATTAGATCGTGGTGCTTATTGTTCTCCTCGCTCGTAAGATTTATTGTCAAAATTTGTGTTTATTATCAAAAATGTTCTTGGACCACAAGTCCCTGTTCTATGATGTCGAACCATTTTTATTTTACGTGATGACAGAAATGGACGACTTCGGAGCCCGTTTTGTAGGGTACTTCAGCAAAGAGAAACAAAGCTTAAAAGATTGGAACCTCAGTTGTATTATGACTCTGCCTGTACGGCAGCGCCAAGGATGGGGAAACCTGCTAATCGACTTCAGTGAGTCCTTCGCATGAAATACTACTTCGTTCGCTGGAACTGATCATTGCAAGGTTATTTGTTGTCAAAGAAAGAACAACGTATAGGATCTCCAGAGAAGCCTTTATCAGCTCTAGGAGCTTTAGGCTACAAGAACTACTGGACCCTGTCATTGATGCGATACCTTGAAACTGCGCCGGATCTACCGCGTCTGGAAGGTTGATATATACTCATTCATCTTCGTAGTCTTAAAGCTAACGTGGACTGATTAGATATTTCCGCATCTACCGCCATGACTGTCGAAGATATCTTCAATACTTTAACTCAACAAGAAATGATATCTGCACGTGAATTGACACCTCCACCAGTCAAGCCACTTCCTGGTCAATCCATCAAAATTAACAAAGGACGTAAGAGCGGAACCGTTGCGCGGCGGAATCCGCAACGAGCGCAGACCCAATTGACGGTTCCCGAGACCTCAAAAGGCCCATTTGTCGCCCCTGCGCAGTATGAGATAACTTGGGACCCGAAAAAGGTATCTCAGTATTTGCGGGCTTGGGAGGCCAAAGGTTACTTCCAGATCAAGCCCGAAAAGTTACAGTGGAGTCCCTACGTCTTGACAAGGAAGGACAAAGCAGAAAAGGAAAGGCTGACGGCTGAACAAGGGCAGAGGGTGTCTTCCATAGCTCCAGAGGGTGATCAGACACCATCCTCTGGTGGTCAGTTGGAAGTTAATGATATACCACCATCTGCCCCAGACGCAGCTGCGTCCCCCTCTCCAGTGAACATCTTTGATGATGATGAGGTAGAGGACGTACCTCGACCTGCAGAATGGCAAAAGTCACGATCAAATTCGCCTCGTCCCCTCCTGAACGATATATCTACGGAAGCAACGCCTCGGAAACAGGCTTTGCGAAACCGAAAGCAGGATGCTTCGCAACTGCCGGTCGATGAACCACGCTCGACTAGAGGGAGGCCTCGTGAGTCATCGAAGGACGAGGGGGCCGCGGGGATCAAACAAGGTGGCGGCCTTCCGCGAACTGGACGTACGTTGAGGTCAAGACCAAGCGAGCCGGGCAAACGAGCTGGGTCTCCCCTTTCTACGATGGTCTCAACGTCACGAAAACGGACAAGGGTCGAATCATCAGACGCAGAGGCTGAGAATGAGGATGAGGCGACTACGCAGGTAGAAGAGGGATCACCGCCACGTGTTTATGGGCTACCCAATGGACATCATGCGAATGGCGGCTTGATTAATGCATCAATGGGAAACGATCTGGAAAAACTGTTTGAAGAGGTCATTCCTGTGGAATCTGTTGCAGTCGCTTCAGCAGCGATCCAGAAAGGAAGAACAAAGGGGCCGACAGGAGACGATGTGAAGACAGAGGAGTATGGGATACCATCGACGAATGTTCCAGGTCGATATGGCCTGCGCAGCGATGATACAGTATACACGACAGCGGGGCTGAATGGCAAGGGTGAGGAGATGGATGTGATTGACGGAGGGGATGCGGATGCGGATGGAGAGTACGAGGAAGATGCAGAGGGAGAACCGGATGATGAGAGTGTATTGTAGGAAGAGGTCATAATACCTTTAATGTACCTAATATTTGGCAAGAGGATGTATGGCAAATAGCGTGGGATTAAACGAGCCATTGTGAACCGTTGAAGTAGCGAGCTCACGACGCAGTCCGATCCACTCAGTTCAGTTGAAGATGGATGCAAAGTTCGTACAGCCTCGGTTCGTCTCCGTCAACAATGCCTTCAGCTATGTTGCAGTGAACAGAATATGCAATACGGTCGCATGCCTCCCCAAGAGCGCAGAGACACCAATCTCGACAGCAATGGCTCGGTAAACCAAGCTTCCAAGTCAAAACAACGCAACCCTGACCAGCTCGCCTCTTAGACTCCCTTTCAAACACATCAGAGTTTAGGTCAAGCTCTTGGGCCCCATATTCCAGGTTTTGTCCTACACAGATATAGCCGCCTCATTGCTCACCTCTCTATCAAGGTCTCGCCCAGAATGGTCCTCAACAGACCCATCCAGGCGCACCCCCTTCACATTCCCCTCTTTTCACGGTGACACCTGGCCATACCTCACCTGGTATGAAGCGCAAGCAAGTTGACCCTCCACTGCCACAGGTACTCAAACGCCGGCGTGATGCTGAAGACGGCGACGCCTTCGATCTCGATGGCACTGGCCAAGGTGCCAAGCACTGGACTGACGAAGAAAAGTCGAAGCTATTCAATTGGCTCATGGGACCTGGACAGGACGAGCACTGGAACGCACTTCGTGCAACTAAAAACTCGTGTCTGCGGGAGGTAAGCGGAGCGCTTAGCTTGTAATCGTCTACTGTCTTAATATTCGTGGACAAAGTGCGCGGTCGAAGTATTTGGCAGCAAGAAAACATACCAGGCACTCAAAGGGTGCTATGAACGCAACTTTAATCTATTCAAACAAATCTATGCCTACGAAATGTTTCACCTACATGCTCAGAATTTGACCTCCTACAATGAGGCCGATCGTCTCAGAGAATACGAGAGACGGTTGCAAAGTGCTCGAAAAGCCGGTTGCGATGTTGGAAACGTCACTGCTAGAACGATCGACCATTGGCATAGACTTGGCTGGTATGAACTATTTTATCGGAGGTGATATCGAAATCAAGTGTTTTCATGATGTGCAAGAGTAATCGTGTTGCTTGTAGATGGCATGGAGACCCTGCAACCACTCGTCCTGTTCAACCTCGCACTGTGAGCACCGGCGGTCCAAATCAAAATGGGGCTGATGACCTCGACTTGGATGAAGATCCTCCACAGATCAATTTTCCTGATACGACGATGATGCCCAATGGAATAAACAATCCCGTGTCGCACGAACGGCCTCATGCGAATCTTCAAACCCCAATAAGTTACATCAACCCCCAAACGACATTACGAGAACCCGTCATTCAGCATTCGTCTACATCTCCGATAGTAGGTGCCAGTACCTCTGGCCAGCAAAATAGCAGCACAAACCCTGTACCCCCCACTCCTACCGCGCCATCTAGCTCGGATCCAGTAGCCGTGAATTTCACGATTCCTCAGGGAATGCTCTCTGCCTACATGCAGTATCTACAAGTACAAACACAGACGGGGAAAATGAAGTTGGAGTATATGAGACGCCGCGAGGAACGCGAGGAGAAGGAGAGCGCACATCGCCGCGAAATAGAGCGAATGCGGTTGGAGCGCGAGACTGCGGATTATGAACATAAAAAACAGAAAGCTGTCCAAGACGAAACAACGAATCGTGCACTGGTAAGTAGAATCCCTCACAAACATTCCAGCCTTTCTTATTCTTAGTACTGTACCTAGTCTTTGTTAGAAAACCCGAATCTTGAAGAAGGGATTAGGAAGGCGGCCGGAGAATATCTTAAGAGTCTCTTTGAAGCCAAGTAGGCTACATACCCTTCAATCTGCGCATGACATACCCATCTTTTGAGGAATTTTGTATACTAACTTATTTTTTTACATCTATATTTGTTCTGATCGACATCCAAGTCATCTCAGCAAAATCTGATAGGTTGAACATCAATAACAGATAAAGCTCAACATGATCTCTTTCCTACGATTGCTTGAAGTTTATATCGCTGCTTGACATTCTAACTAATTCATGGTTTACCGTCGATGGATTTACAGGAATAACTCGTGCTAGAATTCCCGGCCATGGAGCAAACAACCATGGGTAAAAACTCCCAAAACCTTGATGTTGGTTCAAATTACTCGGATCCATGTGTATCCTGTATAACTGGCTATTCTTAAGTACCAGGATTCCTCGCGTGGGTCGTTGATTTTTCTTCGTAAACACCATTTGAAAACTACATAGTAGGAGCATTTTGTCAAGATCATACATGACGCCACAACAAATGCTTCGAAGAAAAGAGCATATGGTAAGAAAAAGTTGTAGGAAGAGGCGCTCCGAAAGTGCTAAGCAGGATCGCATGTGTCATTTGGGTGATTCAGATTATGTGTAAACGTGAACCTGTAGGTGCTTTACCCACCCAAGCGAGCGAGTGATAACCAGATTGGCTGATCCATTCCTTTGGCGCTGCCATAGTGTTTGATTGACGTCCAGTTCTCGCTCGTGTGTAATGAATAAGTACATGATTCATTCAGCCCCTTATTCTTGGCATAGACACAACTCGACACTGATTTTTTAGCATAGGTGTCCTCCCTGGTACAGGTCTTAGAGCTTGACTTGATTCTAGTTCTGTCCCAGAATAGGAGGTTCCTATCACTTGATCACTTGCTAGGATCCTTCCAACTCTCCATCATCTGGTATTCTTTCGCTGTCTCTTTGTCCTCCTCCGCGTATGCCTCTTCTGATCCTCCTGGCTTGTTCGTTGATGTCAGCCTCTCTTCGATCTGCAAACAAAAAGTCGAAAGAGGGAGTTACTTAGAGCATTGATGGCCATAAGCAACGTCTTTACTCCTGACTCTCTTATTCAATGTTAAAGTTGATAAAGTCGGAATGCAAACGTGCCATCTGGCCATACTACTAACTTTCAAGTTGTTAATATGAGTAGTCTGACGACAATCGAGAAGCACATTTATCGGGTCCCAGTTCGACACCTTTGCTCATCTGGGGCTCTAAAATGACATGTCAGAATGGGTACACTCCTGAATCAGCTCCCATGGGATGAGCCCCGGATAAGTGCAAAACCAAGTGGAAAATGATTGAATGTGCGAGTAAAGAGTTAGTGAAGCAAATAGAACTTAACAGAATTAAATATGTCTCCCCAAAACCACTCAAAAGGGCCTATTCGTGACCCAGTTGAACTTGTGGGTTAGGGATATGTTAAGGACGAACGAACAGGTTACTATCAGTTTAATGTCGTCACTTTAGCCCAGTGACGTTGTCATATAGAGTCACTGGATTGACAATCCAACTTGAATTCAAACGCCGCGACTCATGTCATCACAAGGTTCCTAACATTTTAAGGCTGATATGTCTAAGACTAAAGGTTAACATCATGGCAAAAGGTCATTCACGAACCCTTGAGTATGTATGGCTCATATCTACGTAAAAGTTGAAGTATATTGTGTCGTCTTATACCAACTACTACTATTCTAATGCCTCTACCAAACGTGGTCTGGAGCCTTTTCCTTGCTCGTGAAAAACAAAATGGCTCTCATCCATGTTTTATGATAGCATTTTTCGGTATTTATTCAACTCCTCACCGTCTGATCGTCATTTTGAGATAAATCCACAGTCTTTAATCCTTACGTTTATGTAGAATATTACACTTCACTCACTAAATTACCCTAAAGTTCTCTTCCTAAGTCTTTACTTACCTTGACAAGCATGTTTTATGCTTTACTTTTCAGGGACTATTCGAGACCCAGTTGGGCTCTACCTTAACCAATAATCCAATTCAAACAAAGCGTTCGGGATCAGGTTAGCTTAACGTTGAGTGAAAGTTTTGTTGTCACGTCATTGATCATGATCAAATTTGCTTTGTAGCAATCATATCCCTTCTCCGGATGATATTAGTATATTACTTAGGAGTTGTGATATGTACATGTATCCTCAATGTCATCAAGCACCGAGAACAGTTCGAACTCGTTCGAGGAAGAAGAAGAGCAGAAAACATCAGTGACTGTTGTTCAACGTAGCAAGAGGTCACCGTAAGTAGAGTAAACGACGTCATAGCATTTTATCATGTACTAATTGCAACAGCCTCTTTCGTGTTCCATTCACTTCAACTGAAGAGCCGCCGCCGCCAAAGCAATCTCTCGATGATGCCGACCTCATCCCTGAGGCTACCGCGAATTTCTTCAAGCTGGTTACGTTCGAGTGGATAACCCCTCTCCTTGGCCTTGGGTATGCTCGACCGCTGGAAGCCCCTGATTTATACAAGCTTCAAGATAGTCGTGGTGCAGCGCGTATTGCTGAGAAGATTAACGTGTCATTCGATCGTCGCAACAAGCAGGCTCAGGAGTACAATACACGCCTTGAGAACGGCGAGATTCACCCAGGTTTGTGTAGAACCATTATCTGGACACTAAGCGGCTCGAGAAAAGAGAAAGAAATGAAATGGAGAGAGGAGGGCGGGAAAACGAGGGCGAGTCTTATATGGGCCATTAATGACAGTGTTGCCTGGTGGTTCTGGTCTGCCGGTCTCCTCAAAGTCATTGGTAACACCGCTCAAGTAACGAGTCCTCTCTTGGTCAAAGTACTTCTTGGTCTCTCTTTTTGGCGCGTTTCTGACCGTTAGTAGGCTATCATAAACTTTGCGACGGAGTCCTATGTCGGTCACAAAACCGGTACCAAAGTTCCTGCTATCAGCGTTGGAATTGGATACGCTTTGGGGCTCATCGGACTTCAGATTATTGGATCTTTGTGCATGCACCATTTCGTTTATCGAGCTACTTCTACTGGTGTTCTCCTTCGTGGTGGACTGATTACAGCCATTTACGCTCGCTCATTGAAGCTTACTTCGCGTGCTCGGTCTACTCTTACCAATGGCAAGCTTGTCAATCATATATCCACCGATGTTTCGAGGATAGACTTCTGTGCCGAGTTCTTCCACATGGTGTGTTTTGATGCAGAATATCCATTCTCACAAACTCATCCTCCTGCCGGTCAGGCTTGGACCGCACCTATTCAAATGATTATCTGTCTTATTCTTCTCATCCAGAACTTAGGTCCCAGTGCTCTTGCCGGGTTTGGTTTTTTTGTCCTTGCAACACCTGTTCAAACGATGGTGATGAAACGCCTCTTCATGCTCCGTAAAGGAAGTATGATGTGGACGGATAAGCGTGCTAAGCTGTTGCAAGAAATTCTGGGAGGTATGAGGGTAATCAAGTATTTCGCATGGGAGGTGCCATTTCTTGCCAGGATTTTTGATTATAGGAAGAAAGAATTAGCGTACGTTGTATGTCTTCTACCTACTTCATCTCGAGATTTAACCAGGCTGTTTAGATGCATCCGCTCGCTCTTGCTAATTCGCTCAGCGAATAACGCGGTGGCGATGAGCATGCCAGTTCTGGCATCCGTAATTGCCTTCGTTACGTACTCGCTCACTGGTCACGACCTGGAGCCTTCTCTCATTTTTTCCTCTCTTGCCATTTTCAATCTGCTCAGGCTACCCCTCATGTTTCTTCGTAAGTTTACAAATGAGTCACTTAAGTTGACCCTAAAATGTCTTCAGCTGTATCTTTTAGTGCCATTACAGATGCAGCTAATGCAGCGAGCCGCCTCTACAGTGTCTTTGAAGCTGAGTTACTCACAGAGACTCTCTCAGTCGATCTCGCTCTGGACGTCGCCATCGAGGCCACAAACGCTTCTTTTACCTGGGATGCCCCGCCGCCTGAGGAAGAGACAAATGCCAAGCAGAAGCGCCTACATGGTACAGCTGCCAAAGGTTCAACGAAGGGTTCCAAATCAGAAAA
>JAGGAU010008402.1:0-28466 GCA_017657275.1 Termitomyces sp. T108 | reverse complement strand
CTTGGTTCCACATACTTGTTGTTGGCATCATCTCTGCCCAGGTGGTTGTTTGCTCTAGTAGGAGCCCCCCAGGTCAGGGTCCTGACAATATCATAGTGATTGAAGTTTGCTACATAACTCTTGTCTGTTGTGCTACACATGCTCTAAATCATAGTGTCATAATGCTTCTGCTAGGCACTTTACTATACCTACCTTCATTAGACTGACTTTTTGGTCTAGAAGAAGGGCATGTAATGGATTTTTACTCATGTGTTGATTCACAATGTACACACCAGCCACAAGACACCTTAGTGCACCTGACTTATATAGCAGATGCAGCCATATCTTATCAAGGTTATTAGGCATCATGATTAAATCATTGATATCTGATTAGCAGCCCCCAGTTTACCCAATCATCACCTCCTGGATCATTTGGACATCACCAATCAATCACATGCTGTTGGCAGCTCATTACCACATGCCCTATTCTAGCAATGTCTGCCAAGACCTAGTGACTTGTAAGCACTATCTATCTGCTGATGAGGTTTTACTGGACAATAGTGTACTTTGTGGTAGAAAGAGAACAACAGACCCCATGGTTGATATTACAACTTAGCATGTCCTTTCCTATCTTCATTACTAACTTGTCTGCTCATCATCTTGCTCTCAAACCACTAGGGCTATCCTGCAGCTAGCACCCCACCAATGCCAGCCAGCTTAAGTTGCCCCTAAACCTTTCCACCTAGCACTCTCAATTGCCAACAGTACTATTTGGGTACACTACCATCTCTACATTGCCAGAAGTCAAGCACCCTGGACTTATAGGAGGAGTACACTTTAGCATCAGAGTTGCTAAGCACCTTTATTCTTTCTTAAACCATATAACTCCACTTATACCATGAGCAAGTGGGACCCTTCTCTCACAACATCTTAGCAACCACCTGATGCTACTCATCATGAGGTGCTAGGTTACAGTTTCTCTGACAGTGCCTAGCAATTTTTGGGCATCATCACTGTGCATTAGTTAAAGATAGATTAATGCTTATTTCTCAACAAATAAGGCTTAATTCAAAAATTGGGCTCTGACAGTCCCTTTAAATCAAGTTTCTTTAAGGATACTACATAGATTGGTCTCTTGTGGAATAATCTCCAATCAAGCACTTCACACAGATATTTCAAGTGTTTGTATAGTGTCATGTATACCTGCAATTGAAAATGGCCCATGTATGAGGGCAATTGTCAAAGCTGGATAGACTGCCTGCAAAACAATAAACATCTCAAAAATAATTAAAAAAGAATAGCACATACTGAGATGGAAAAATAAATACTTTCAACCACATTGAAGGCAAAGTTTGCAGCTATTTCATTGGTACTGGTTGCAACAGACATTATAATAATCAAAAGCTGTAATCCCAGCTATCAAGTTTTTCATCACCAGTTACCTTTTCAAACACACCTGGAGAATAGCAAAAAGAAGTCCTGCATCTGCCAAGAGATATAGAATATGCCACAGTTTGAATGACTTCCACTGTTGGCTAGCAACATTTGTTCGTAAGAATTTCACATGTTTCCTGTCATTTAACAAGTTTATAGTCATCAGGCACATGATAAAAAATGACTAAGAGCATACAATACCATAATGCCAAGCCAATGAAAACCGTTGCAGTAAAGTTGGTCAAGAATGACAAAATTGCACCTGTGGTGCTTAAGGCACTCAAAGCCGTACTGTTAGATAGAACAGCAGCCATGTAGACACTAGGATTTGAAAACAATGAAAGAAAGACCAGTGTAAAGACTGTATATGTTCTCAACTTGTATAAGATATTTATTATGTCAGTAACGCACCAAGTGCACAGATGCAGAGTGCTATAGAAAGACACAAGGCCCAGCGCCTTTGAAAGACAACCCATGCGCGCCAGATAATGAAGGCATCATTAATAATTGGCTACACCAGTTCAGTTCCAGGGTATGAATCTTATTTTTTTGTAAAACACTCACAGTGATAAGGTTGAACCAGCTTATGGCTACATTCCAATTTCCGAGGATTGCATTGACATGATCAACACGTTGAGAAAGAGATGTAATATTTCCTTGCAAGATTTGATATCCAATAATCGTACTTGCAATGTGTATCAACATATTTCCGCTCAATGCAACAATACCAAGCCAAATGACTGTTAGTTGACATCTGGAAAACCAAGTTTGGGCTAAACGCCGCCTGATTAAAAATGGAGGTCAAATTGAGTGAAAGTGTTTTCATTGACATCTACCATACTGGAAAGCAATAATGACTGTAATCGGCATCAATGAGCCTGTGGAAAAGTCAGTATTTGGTGTTAGGATGAAGAAAGATGTTGACCATAGAGAAACGTTGAAACTATTGTTTTTCCACCCCAGTCCAGCAATAGACTCTGTCCAATGCCTTGGAGGATTTCCCGTTCTTCAGGCGTCATGATTAGTAAGATAGTCGACGTAATGAGCTACGTTCTGGTAATGGGAGAGGGGAAGAGCAGGGATTCCATTATCTGGGTCAGGTGTGACTTTTATGTTGAACCCTAGGCAAATTTAGTCAACTCACATGATGTGATAGATGTGATAGTCACCCAAAATAGACGCACCCATCGACACCATTGTTACGAATTATATATATTGACCTGTCATATGTCACCCTCAGTCAATTGTAATCAGACCGAGGGTGAGTCCAATCATACCAAGTATAGTCGGATACATACTGATGTAATCCGCCCGACAGATATTGGCTTACCCATCTGTCAGGAGACTGACTAGTCAATTATCATTCAACTTGGCTTATCAGTCTGTCAGTAAGGGTAAACAAGTTCTAACATGATGATCAGAACTTTCGACATGCAGAATAGCTTCGAAGGCTCCTTGTTTCACAATATATATGCTACTGAGGATTACAACAACCGTGATCAAGTCAAAGGCTGTGTTACTCGCACACTAACTCACAGAGCAATTTGTACCCACAACATCAAATATCAGGTTCGTCATCCAGGACTGCAGCATGAATTCTCTTTTTTCTATGGTAATATGTGAATTGGAAATACAAGATTATGTCTACTCAACCTCTGCTGTTGTGCGCATCTAGCGGGTGAAGGGTGCAGGGCTTGAAGGCATGGTATAGTTTTAGCGACAACGTGATCACCAAGGCGGCCTCTTTTTGTTTGATGGAGGGAAAAAGCTGAGAAGGCTAGCGATCTAAGAAGCAAGAGATATATACTAATGCGTAACGAGTTCTACTTGGGCAGTATTGTGTTATATATACAAGGAGAGATCGGGGATTTAAGAACAAGACGTGGAAAACACCAGAGAGAAAGAGACAGGGAACAGGGAAAGGAGGGTGGGTGTGCAAAAATGAACTAGAGGGCTTGACATATCGGTTTTGGCTGGGTTTGTTGGCCCGCCATCACTCTCGACCTCATCACTCCTTTGACCACTGGTCACCGGCCACACTCTTCTTCATCCCTTAATGGCCACTAGGCCACATCCTTCCTATTGTTCCGACTCTTAAATATACATCTACGTACTCGAACACACCCTCAGTCAACCATAGATGATAGTTGAACTGATGGTGGGTCAACAGTTCCTTTGCTTACCCAATCTCAAATAGATTAACGTAACTACCTACACAGATAGAAGACTTACAAGTCTATTAGGTAGTCAATCATAGTTAAACTGCGGATAGAAGACTTACAACCTTTGTGCCCACCCACAACCATGGCTCTGGGTACCTGTGTTGTGAGTATTTTTTAACCTTGGTTGTCCATCAAGGCCCCTTACCGCTACATATCCCACTTTTCATCAATCCTTCTCCTGTATTCTTTCCTCCTCCTTGTGTGGCCTTATGTGCATCTTCAGATTCGTCTATCATTTTGCTGGTCATTCCTCCTCCTGTCCTGATACACAAATGTTTAGTGTGGCTGTGACATGGAAGAACATACATTGTTGATGTGTCACACAGCTCAAGATTGTCAAGACTAAAACACTCAAAAACAACAACCCATTTGCCAGGATCACATCCCTCACAACATCCACCAATGACTCCAAATACCACAGACACTGGAGGACAACAGGTACCCTCTAACAGTTGCAGAATCAATGGGCAAGCCAATGAACCTCACTTCTGGGATGAAGCACAGAAATCAGCTGACACTAAACACTCGGAGGAAGCCTACCATAATGAGCTTAAATCACTCAATTATATAAGGGTCTACAGGCTGTTATTTCAAGAGGACATCCCTGCCAGCCACAAGATTTATGGCACCCAGTGTAATGGATTGTTACCATAGTGACCTTGCTCAGTGCTAGTGTCAGTTCATAACAACAACATCTTGTGTTCACATGTGTAGCTAGTCTAATCCAAGATTTTAGTCTGGTTCAGTGTAGCCATTGGCTACAGATAGAACAATCTTGCATTATCATGCAGTAGCTGAATCAGACCACAATATCAGATTTGACTAGCTATGTACGTAGTGAGATACAAGATGTTATCCTTATGTAATCTACAAACGCATGCCATTGATGCACATCAGGTTCTAATTATGGTACAATATGCACTGTTGGTGCAAAGGATATACTACAGGAAACCTCAATAGTTACACACCCCCTCTTTAGACCACTGCATGGTCTAGATTAGTTATATATTGCTGAAGGCTTGGCTGAGGTAGTAATCTAGTAGAGTTTGTGAGTCACAAATATGAGCATAATTGCTCCACACTAAGGTACTTTGCTGAGCATGAGGAGCATGCAGTATATGAGCAGGTAAACTGCTTGGCCAAAACTCATTCTGGCTGTTCTGACTACCCAATTGGGTCCCTCTGCTCAGGGCAACAGTAGCTCAGTGCTTATGGGCACCATTGGTGCAAAGGAAGCATCAAACATGGTGTCTAATGATGCTGTATATTGCATGATATACCAAAGAAAACAAGGTAAACAACCAACTATGTGATGTACTACAACACACATAGTGTCAGCAACATCTCTTGAGTGTAAAACTCAAGATTACTTAGATATAACAAAAAAAATGAAGAGGGCTTTCAGCCTGTTTTTGTGCCTGTTGACAATCCACCTGTGTCCAGTGCCTTCACTGTCACAATCCACCACCACCGCTGGTAAACCGCCAACCACCGCCGGTACCCTCAAACTCACCAGGACAGCCCCACAAATCCTGGGCCCAGACCAGTCCTCTCCAGCGGCCATCAGCACATTGATGGCCATCAACAGCCATCACCGCCCATATACACCACCTTGGCGCTGACCCTGGCAAACCCCAGACGCCCACGCCACCATTAGCACCCGCCCCGGCAATCTCCGGATGCCCATGCCACCGTCAGCACCCACCCTGGCAATCTCTGGCCGTCGACCTAGCAATCCCTGACTCATCACCGGCACACCCTGACATCTCCTTTCCCAATTGGGCAACCACCACAACTCGCACATCAACGCATCATCTGGCCCAGACCCCGCACCCCGTGCCTCCTGTTCAGTCAACTCCTTGCCTCCCCGCACTGTCCATGCCTCCATGCTCCCAAAGCAAGGCCCTTCCTTTGTGTGAGCTTCCTTTACGCCACTTGACCAATGTTGACACCCGCAGCGCCCTTGCACAATCCCCGGGCTTCAGCAAGGGCCCCAGCACTCCCGTGCTGCTCCTTGCATGTGTCACAAGCCACTCTTGGAGCTTGCCCACCACCCCGGGACAACACCACAGACACCCCTGTACACCCCCAGGACAACGCCAACTGCCCCCACTGCCCACCACAACACCATGACAGGCCACGGTGACACCTGTCACTCCTGGGTTCGCCGCCCCCTTGACCCTGACACCCAGCAATTACCGCAACCCTGGAATGTCCTGCATCAACCTGGAATCTCCCATGGTATGGGCCGCCCTCAGACAGATCACCTCAGCATCCCCCAGCAATCAGTCCCGTCACCTGGCAATCATGCCCAACACCTGCAGTTACGGCCCGACCCCCATCACCCTCATCACCTGGCAATCACCTCGGTGATCATGCCTGACACCTGACATGGAACCAGGCTGAGCCCGCCACCCCAAAGTCTGCAGTATTTAAGGCCTAGGTAGACAACTTGTATGCTAGTGTTGATATTGCAAACTATCTTGTCCAGTCTCCTTTGCCTCATACTATCATATCTCGTCTCAGTCTCTTGGTCTATTTCTGTTAAACTTCCATTCTATCTTCTCCAAGTCTCTTTTCCCTTCTCAGTCTATTTCCTTTATTTCCATCCTTGACTCCTTTTCCCCAGTTTAATCTCGTCTCATTCTTTGTTCACTTTCTTGTCCCTTTTTCCCCTTCATGGCTCATCTCACCCTGGCCTTGCCTCGCCTTCCCCAGACCAAGCCCAGGCTCACCTCAGTAATCCCGGACTCATGCCTTGCACCCCCGGAATCCCGGCACAATCCCGGACTCGCTTCCATAGCCCGGACCTAACCCTTCTAATCCTCCACACAGCCAGATTTGTCTACACTAGCTCTGGAACCAACCCTGGACCCCATAATTACATAGGACTTTGTACTTGTAGCTACCTTGAGTCCACCTTGTAAGGTCTCGCTTAGCAAGAAGCCCCTGCAGTCAACGGAACCTGACAGCACAAACCCCGGGCTCCAGCAAGGACCCCTGTGCTGCGACTCGCCATGGAGCCCAGGCCTAAGCCCTGGAGCATGCCTGACCCCACGTATATAAGTCATAATGTAGCATATGGTATGGTAGTGTTGATATTGCCCATTCCCAGTCTCTAGTTTGCCCAGTTCTCATTTCAGTCTACTTCTCTTATCACCTCTCTGCTCTTCCATTATTTTGTACTCACCTCACCTCATCTTATTATCTTATCACTCATCTCGTCTCGTCCTCAATCTATTTGTTTTCCATCTCTGGCCTCTCTCTAAGCTTCTCTCTGTCTTTCTCCTTCTCTCTTCTCCATCTTGTCTCTTGTCTCTTCTCTCTTCTAGTCTCAACTCTTTTGCCCTCCCTCCATTCTTCTCCAGCCCCAGGACTTAGTGAGTCCCATGCCTGAACCCCGACCATCTACACACTCGCTTCTGGGACTTACACCAAGCCCTGGAGCTTGTCCCTGGACCCCAGAGTTCCCTCAACAGTCTCCTGGACCAGTCTTGGTCCCTCCATCCTCATCCTTGCCCCCTCAGTCCCGGTCCATACCACTGCGCCCACCCTTCAGTTGTGCGTGTAGACTTTGTGCACGCCAAGTAAGGATTTGCCCAGTGGTCTGAGCCCCCATGGTCAGCGGAACCTGACATTCACACCCTCCCCAGATGCAATGTTAATTGCAGAGGAGGGCAGCTCAGGCTCTGTTCTTGGTGAGGTTGTTAGACCCCCTGCAGCAGTTGTATCTACCATATCACAATCAGTTAGTTTGATGTTAGTAATAGCCCCAATGGAAGGCATTATACCATGCACCAGTTTTTCTTTCCAGAGATGACCCATGTTCAGGTCCATGCCAATATAACACATAATAGAGGCCTGTAGCCTCAGGGAAGGCACCCACCATGCTCTCTTCAGCACATTTAAACATGAGGCAGTAGTAATCCTCCTTGTTGATTGTGCACCACCCATCCCATTGTGGGATTGCAGTGGGAGTTCCATACACCTTAAGGTGCTCAAGGTGCTCATTGTTGACTTCATAAAAGATGTCCAAGGACATCATTGGTTGATGGAACTGTTGTTCCAGGTAGACCATGCTGTAAGTATAGGTGTGGTCCACCCATTCAACCAGAATATGGTTGTAAAGCAAGATGTGAAGCACATCATCAGAGAAGTTCTGCACCCTGTCATTGGGTACATGAACTTGGCATATAGTCAATTGGACCCCCTTTTGGGCCTCAAATAGCTTTTTGTAGACCTTGTTGAAGGTGTTGATTGCCTCACAATACAGTCCTGGGCACACCATGACAAGTGCAAGCCATCAAACAAGAGTGGTTTTTCCTGTGCTGTTGGCACAGAGGGCCCTGCAGAGAGTGAACCCAAATAGAGTGCACCAGTGCATGCAGTATGCAAAGTCAACTGCAATGCCCTGCCAGGTGTTCTCCAGAAGATCAGTGCATATTGTGCTAGCTGTTGCAGATTAAACAGCATATTTGGATCTGGGGTGCACAACACATGCAATGCTATCAGGCCATCATCTTTAATGTGCAGGATCAGGGGTCAAGGTTATCTAGCAGTGCAAGTTTGTCCCTAGTCAGCGGGACTTCATTTATCTCTTCATCTTGCTGTTTCAGCAAAAGTTCAGTCATTGGCGCCTCTGGTGCCTTTGGTGGTTCAGCTGCCACTGTTTTGCTCATTGCTTGCTCCACAAATATAGCCATAGGCTGCACCAGCATGAATGAAGCAGCAGATGTTAGCTGCACCGGCTGCAGATGCCACCCATGGTGGGACCCCACTTTTGCTCTGCAATGGGAGCAGTTTAACCTGCAGAAGCTGGAAGAAACTGACCCCTTGGATGGCAAGGAAGACATGGTAGACAAGAAGGACAACCTACTGGAAGAGGAAGTAGAAAGGTTACCTAGAATGCAGACTGGCATGGTTTATAGATAAAGTGAAATGAGAGCAACTGAGCACAAACTTATGGGATACACAAATGGCATTAAAAGATGGTTTATGGGATACACAAATGGCATTAAAAGATGGTAATACTGAACAAGAAAAAAAAGGATATATTCAGGTCAAAGAGGAAGGGCTAAGCTATGAGTGCTTAGTACATACTAGCCCTATTAGTCAATACATTGTAGTTATAGTGTGTCCAATGTAGTATATTATATAAGTAGGACTGGTGGATGGAACATCCCCAGTCCTAGCAATAGCATTGCTTCTGGGTCTACACACTAGCTTGACTGTAAGCTCCTCAGTGATGACCTTGTCCTCTGCCCTCACCCTCCTGCTCCACCCCTTGTTGGTGGCCTGTCCTCTTGCCTGCCAGCTGCTTGCTGCTGTGCCTGCTTGATGCTTGCTTCCTCTTGGTGGAGGGCTTGAGTGGTCAAAGCTTTGGCTTGGCTTTCCACAATGGAGCGACCCCTTACAAGTAGAGAGTAACAGAGGGTACTGTGGAGAACAATGCTGAACAGTCAGCCAAACACATAATGCAAAATCAAGAAGACATACCAGATAATAAGGGAGCCAACCTAGAATGGACAATGAGTCCAAGATCAACTGAGCAAAGCATGACAGCCAAGGTAGACTGTTGGTGGTAGGGTTGGACAAAAGGTCAATAAGGTCAGGAGTGCCATGGGCTTGTGGAGCAGCAGAGTCCAGGAGGTTACTGCAGAGGTGCCCATCCTTCATTGGTATCTGCAGTGCTCCTGGAAGAGCATTCACCAGGCAGCAAATGCAAAGGCAACCTAGTGGGCACAGAAACTGGAAGTGTTGGCATGGGCACAGAAGCATTGATGACTGAAGGCATTGAGGGCAAAGGGGGGGATGGTGGCAGATGAGGAGGAAGGAGGATGTGGGGTGCTGTAAGCCTGGGCCTGGGCAGCAAAACAATTAATGGGACAGTGTGGCAACTAGGGGGAGGACAAGCCACTTCAGAAGTGAGGAGGCAACAATACAAAATCTGTGCAGAAGGCACCAAGGAAGGAGGAGTCAAGCTACTACCAAGATGCTTTGGTGAAGGGGCATATGCCTTGTTGTCAGAATTGCTGTCACTAACAAGAGGGGTCAATTTCAAAAGGGGCTGCTTGTGCTTGGCAGTTGGCATGGGAGATGGACAACTGATGAAAGTGCCAGCAAAACACCACTTGATCTGAGTGCCATGTCCCTGTTGTTGCAAATATTTGTGGGCAGCCTTCATATGGGCTACATGGAGGGCTACCACCACAGCATTGGGCCCAGCTGGCTTGTGGGTGTAGAGTCTGGTACCATTCCAGGTGCCTCCTCTAGCAGTGATCATACATAGGTAACAAGGGTGGTTGAGTCCAAAGTACCAACCAGCAGAAGAGATTAATGTTGTGCAACATATAGAAGTCACACTAGCAGGAAGAAATGAGCAGGGATGTGGGGAGAGGGGAGGAAAATGTATGGGGCCCAGAGTCTCCTGGGCCTAGCAGCAATCATTGGTGCTGGCTAGGCAAACTATGCTCTTACCGCACTTGGTATTGGCACCCCAGAAAAGGTTGTTAGGAACTAAGGAGGAGATGCAAGGAGGCAGGATAAGCATTGCAAGCTTGAGAAGAGGAAATTTCAGGAGTAAACAAAACAGGGTTATGAAGCAAGAAGGAAGAATGTACATGGGTAGGTGCTTGAAAACCAGCAAGGGCCATGGCAACTGCATCACCTGAGTTGGTAGCAGCTGCAGGACATGAGGGGCATTTTGTGATGGACATCATCCAAAGAAAGGGCAGTGGGTTGGCCTGCTCTTTTCCCTTATCAGTAGCAGTAAGGCTCAGTGGTAAGGCAGGTACAAGTGGAGCAACTGACAGGTTCCACTGACCATAGGGGCTCAGACTACTGGGCAATTCCTTACTTGGCAAATGCAAAGTCTACACACACAATCAGTGTTGCAGGGCATGGCAGACAGGCCCAGGCTCCAGGGCGAGTTGTGGTGCAGAAGTTCTTGCTGGAGCCTGGGGTTTATGCAAGGAGTCATATGATGGTACCAGGACTGGAATGGCCTTGCTTTGGGAGCATGGAAGGTATGGGATGGACAAGAAGGAGGTGCAGGTTACAGGGTTTGGGCCAAGGTGATGCATTGATGCTTGATGTGTGGTGGTTGCCTATTTGGGATTGGAAGGATGCTAGGGGTTGCCAGGCTCAGTGATGATGTGGCATTAGTGGGCAGTGATGATCCAATGCTGTACCAGCATTCAGAAACAGAACCATGCACTGGAAGTCAAAATAAACATTTAATACTAAGGCTGAAAACTGTAAGCCTCCTGGTAGCAGTCTCAACAAAAGTATATTCCCAAAAACACCCCAATAAATACACAGGAAATACAGAAGAGGGACAGGAACCAGCTCAAAAGTCATCAACTTAATAATAGTCAGTCACTGTAATAGGGAGGGGAAGCATGGAGCTGGCAGAGGCAACAAAATTAGCATCAAATTGTGGGGAATGGATCAAAGAAGGAAATCTGATCTAATACTACCCAATTTGGCATGACTAGATGGGGAAATAGAAAGGGAAGGATGTCAAAGGAAGCATGGAATGCAGGAAGGAGATAAAAGGGGAAAAGAAGAATGTATGAATGGAAACCAGACAAAAGGAGTAGAGATAAATGGAGAAAGGAAGCCATGAATGGTAAAGATGAATGGTGGATCCAGAGATGACCACCTCAACATCACTAATATATTGATTTACAAGCCTGCCATAGCACCCCTAATCAGCCTAGTTTACAAGCCTGGAAGTAATAAGACTCACTCACTGCCAATAATTCCTGAATATTGCACTTTTGACTTTATGGAAAATAAGAAGCTCAGGGGAATTGGAGCCAGGGCTGGGCATGTGTGCTGGCTGATGTCATGCCATCACCAGCATTGTCCACAACTACCTAGCTGCTGCCATCACAGCAATCAAGGCCCTCTGCTTGTCATCCTCCCACCCCTGACAACTGCTGCCCATTACAATAATCAGCAGGCCCACTCATTGCCCCTACCCTGCTGCTCACATGTAATCTCCACACCTCAAAAGTTTTTGTAATCTATTGATCTTGGGCATAATCCACTGCTGCCGTGATCCCTGCCTCACTTATTGTCACCTCTGCTCACCGCCACCCCTGCCACCCTTGCTCGTTGTTGCCCCGCCACCCTTGCTCATTGTCATCCCTGCTGCCCTTGTTCATTGTTGCCCCCTCATTGCCCCTGCTTATCATTGCTTCCACCACTTCCACTCATCATTGCTCCTGCTCATCACCACCCCTGTCCATTGTTACTCCTGTTCATCATTGCCTCTCCTCATCATTGCCTCTGCTCATTGTTGCTCACTTGTCTTGGTATGTATGTCTCATGAAATCATTCATAATATAATAATCCAAACTTTAACATCAGGCATTATTAACAGTCTCTACACTTGTAGGTTTCTTCTGCTTGACACCCTTATCTTTCCTGAGCTTCTGTGGCTTTTTAGTAACAAATACGACTGATCCATCACTATCAGAAACTGTGTGGGCAATGTTGATGGACAGTGGTGCTTAGCTATTGCTGTTGATACTTGGAGGAGTCGATCCTGGGTCAGGAGTGCTGTTATTGGGGACAGCTGATGCTGCCTTGGAAACTGAAATTCTACTGGCAGACACACTTGCATCTCCATTCAATGTACCAGTGTTCAGGTGGTGCAACTCCCATGCATCAAATTCATCATGAGTCATCTTGTAGAAGCGGGTGGTGTCAGACTTCCAAGCATTGAGCAAGATATTGAGTTCAATGTGTGAACTAATGTTGCTCAGTGCACAGAATGTTTTGAGCGGCCAGTTCTTCACAATTACATTGTATTTTGCCATGATGTGTGAATTGAAGTTATTATAATACATTTGACTGTTGTTTGTGTTTGTCACCTCTCTTGTAGACTTGTTAGTTGGTGCGTTCACATACTAGTAGGACAATTTACACATACTTAGGTTATACAGAACAAGTGATGATATCTCAGAACGCAGATGAATGTTTTCTTGTATGTAGTTTCAAACAACCATCCAGTAATAAGAAATTGTTAGACATCTGAATGAAAGTGAATGTACCTTGCACTCCTGAGAGCATGTATGCTTCCATCCAAACACAGATGTCAAATAAATTTTCTTTCATTGTCAATTTGATAAATGTTTCTACTCGGTTACTTGTGGCCAATATATGGGGTCAGTTATACTGCTCCTTGTCAGATCTTACTATGATCATCACAACCTCAATGCCAGTCCAAGCATGAAGCCATCAAATCTAAGAAGTCATGAGATATAATAGTATGTAACATCGGGGGAAAGTACCTCTTCATCCAGACTCTCAAAAGTTGTATGTGTGTCATGAAAAGCAGAAATGGCCACGTTGTGGGATGCCAGTTTGCACATTTCATGGGTGTTCTGCAAAGTAACAACCTTCTCCTCTGTTAGACTGATTCTTTCCTATTTGGTGAGTGTCTTCCACTTGGCAGCAATGTCCTGGATGTAATTGTGCACCTTCTTCTTTTGAGTGCCTTCTGGCAGCTCTAAAAAATCATTGTGATGATCATCATGTAAGTAACAATCATTCATGTCACAACTACAACTCACCAGCATTCATTCATTCCACCTCCATACTTACAAAGGCATTCCACAATCCAGTCGCTTTACGTTTCTTTTGAAGATGCGAGATCTGCATAATTTCTTTGAGGAAATACATGATCCATGGTTGAGTGCTTCTGGAATCGTTCTTGCAAGGCTTGAGCAAGCTTTTGCACTTCTCCTTGCACATCTCACAAAGCTTCTCAATACATCTGCTTGGCCATCAGTTGCTCCTGCCTCTGTCAAGCCCTCTGTTCAGCACTAAGACTGCACATAACATGTTGAGTTTGAGTCCACCATGGTTTCCAGAGCAGATGTGTGGATTTAACCCTAGAGGTGCTGGGGAGACGTGTGACTGTGGAACGCAACAATTTGCCCATTGTGCAGAGCAAAGAAGATGTATGAGATGGAAGACTTTAATAAAAACATTGATTCTGTTTATTAACATATTGCAATATACATTTTCTTGGCTGAATGGCTACATATTGCAATGGTGCCACATGGATGCAGTGCCAAACTGAACAAACTGATTTGTCAAATAAAATTTCCAGTGATAATATGATTGGCTACCAGAATAAAAAAACATATGATGCTACTGAATATTTTCCTCTGATCCAGAACATGAGAACATGAAGTGGAAAATAAATCTAGCCTTGCCTTCTGTAGTATTCAAACCCCAATAACAAGACATTCTTCACAAACACGTCTGTAAGGGCGACCTCCAGAGGTTGCGGCTAAGTCACACAACTGGCAGAGGGGGATCCAAAGTGTATTAGAATGGTACTATACAACAGGAAATGTAGCTAATTACCTGGCAGAGGGGGATCCAAAGAGAACAAGTCTAAGGACTCCTCTGCCAGAGTGCGGCGCATCAGGCACAGGCGCAGAGGTGTGGAAATGTACTGTACAGCATGACCACGCCTAAACCCTAACCCCAGAGGAGGTCCGGAAATCTCTGGACTATTCCTGGACAACTCCAGAGGTCCCAAAATGGAAA
Organism: Termitomyces sp. T108; assembly: GCA_017657275.1. Classification (NCBI taxonomy): domain Eukaryota; kingdom Fungi; phylum Basidiomycota; class Agaricomycetes; order Agaricales; family Lyophyllaceae; genus Termitomyces; species Termitomyces sp. T108. Next base: position 14,259 of record JAGGAU010008402.1, on the reverse strand, counting down.
TAGCTCCAGAACATCCTGAAATAGAAGTCCGGAAATCTCCAGACTGCCCCAGGACAATTCTGGAGGTCCCAAAATGGAAGTCCCCTGACAACATCATGTGTTGGAGAGGACTCAAAGCATGTGTGAAGCACGATGGCAAAATCAGGGTGGTAGTTGTGAGTATGGAGGTAGAGGTGGAACCACAGTCCATAGATATGCCCAATATCAGCAGGGTCAGGACCACTGTTGTCATGCAAGAGAGGTGGAAGTACATAGGGTGATTCTCTGAAACCTGACCCTGCAAGCATAGCATGTTGTGGCTCCCAAAGCAAGGCCTTTCCTTTGTGAGCCTCCTTTACGCTACTCAACCAACGCCGACACCCACAGCATCCTTGCACAAACCCCAGGCTCCAGCAAGAACCCCAAGTTGTAATGTAGCGTATTGTACAGTAGTGTTGATATTGCATACTTCCCAGTCTCTAGCTTGTCTCAGTTACTATTTTGATCCATCTCCCTTATCTTGCTTCTGTCTCTTTGTTATTTTGCACTTCAACTTGCTCTAGCCTCTCTTATCTTATTGCTTGTCTCATCTCATTTCCAATCTATCTGTTTCTCATCTCTGGTTCCCTTCTTCTAAGTTCCTCTTTCAGTCTCCCTCTCTCCTTCTCTTCCTTCTTGCCCCTTCACCTCTATTCTCTTCAAGTCCCCAACTCTTTCACCACTCTTCCACCTTCTCCCAACCCTGGAACTTAGTAAGTCCCCCGTCTAAGCCCTGGCCTGCCTACTACTCTCTCCTAGGACTTATCCCCAGCCCCGGAGCTCTCTTTACAGCCCCTTGGACCAGTTTTGGTCCCTCCACACTTGCTCTTGCCCCCTCAACCCCAGTCCGTATGCTGCACCCGCCACTTCGGTTGTGTGTATAGACTTCATGCATGCCAAGTAAGGATTTGCCCAGTGGTCTGAGCCCCCGTGGTCAGCGGAACCTGACATTTGCATACAGCTGAAGAAGTGTCAGACAAGTACAAGCATTAATTGCTGTATTACACTCTATGTTGAGTGGAAAGGGAGTGTGAGAACATCCACCAATACAGAATCACCTGGTCAACAAGCAATCATGAACCATAAGAATGAAAAGAAGAGGATGGTATACTCACATCAAAGTATAGACACCTGAACTTGGAAGATCTGGACCAATAGTCAGTTTGGTAGAGCAACCATGAGCACATCTTTTGCCCATGTTGACAACATAGGCAATGGGGGCAAAATATCTGAGAAAACAAAAGGCCTTGTTGATATACAAAATTGAAAAGTTCTGTCAGGGTCTCCATTGTTCAGTTGGCTGAATTTGTTGCAGCTGGCACACATGACCATCCACATCTATATATGGAAGACGTGTCTTGTGAATGGAACCACTGTTACTCTAAGGCATCATGAAACAGCCTTGGATAATTGCAGGAATGGTCCAGGTATATATATTCAGACTTGTCTCTTGTATTACATGCTAATTTCATGTGACAGTTGTCAATTAAACAATACAATCAGAGATTTCAGGGGTTTACAATCTTTCTTGCCCCATATCTCATGAACAACACTGTAAGGGCGACCTTCAGAGGTTGCGGCTAAGTCACACAACTGGCAGAGGGGGATCCAAAGTGTATTAGAATGGTACCATACAACAGGAAATGTAGCTAATTACCTGGCAGAGGGGGATCCAAAGAGAACAAGTCTAGGGACTCCTCTGCCAGGGTGCGGCGCATCAGGCGCAGGTGCAGAGGTGTGGAAATGTACTGTACAGCATGACCGCGCCTAAACCCTAACCCCAGAGGAGGTCTAGAAATCTCCAGACTATTCCCGGACAACTCTGGAGGTCCCAAAATGGAAATAGCTCTGGAGCGTCCTGAAATGGAAGTCCAGAAATCTTCAGACTGCCCCAGGATGATTCTGGAGGTCCCAAAATGGAAGTCACCTGACAAACATCTGTTCTGAGTGCGAAAAATAGACTCCAAGTATTCCCTTGAGGTCTAGTTTTGGAATTAGAAATAAAAAAAAATTATGATTTTTTCACCCAAAATCAATGCCTGTGGCCCAGTATCTGCAAATAAAGATATGTTAGCTTCAAAGTCCAGTGCATATACATTAGAGGTACCCATTGGTACCATACTTTGGGGGTAAAAATCATTGTGGAAAGAGGGAAGAGGAAAAGGGTCCTAAAACTGGCACAAAGGCTTATCATTTCCATGTGTGTCACACAACGTTTCCAAGTCTTGAGCTGGAATGCAAAAAATTCTATTGACAACAGGAACTTAAATCCTAGTTTAAGAGGTTATATTGCACTCAACTAAGTGTTGTTGAAGGCATTTCCATAGCAGATACCTACTCAAAAGTGGGATAACAGTGATTATAAGTATATCAAACCAATGACTCTCATATATGTAGATTAAGATTTTCATTTTCTTAGAATCACAGCAGCAGAGGCAGAAGGGAATTTATGATTGTGAACTTTGAAACTGATCTATTCTATAGTTGATACAAAGTCTACTAGACCTCCAATGTCATCTAATGCATCATCACCCAATTCATTGGAATCCGAGTCAGAGGGGTCAACATGAAGGCCAACCATCAAGGACACAGCCTGTGTACTGTTTGCTGGAGTGGTCACCTGTGATTGAGACAAAGACCTTGGCACATCAGGTGTCACATCCTGTGTACCATTTACTGGAGTAGTCACCTGTGATTGAGACAAAGATCCTAGCACATTGGGTGTAGTAGACTTTGCCACACCAGGTGTGGGATCACCTGTGAAGCCTTTCAGCAAATATGTATCCCATATCTTTCCTAAAAGCATCTCATTCACGGCACAACATTGACCTATGTAATTGTGGATCTTGACATGGAGAGGATCTGACTTATCTGCCATATCCTTTGTGATCTCATCAAACCTGTGGTGCTTGTCTACAATTGACGTGTGAAGGCATTGAGGCTCAATATTACACCTCACTATCTCTTCCTTGGCACGCTCTAGGCATTGATGCTTCTGCATTGTCTCACAAATGACAGGGTCAGCCCAGGGCTTCTGATCAATGTTGTTATGTGAATGGCATAGTGTGAAACCTTACTCCAATCAAGTGTGGGTTGGCTGAGAGGAACTGCAAGAATGTTGTAACACTTGATAGCGGTGCAAATGGTTTGAGATTGAGTTTGAAAAGACTTGGCAATGTGGGTTTGCATATGATAACCTAGGATATATGTTATGTCATTGTCAATAAGTAAGATAGAAAGAGACAATGTACCCGTTTGTGAGAGATTGAGTTTGTGAAGTTCAAAGAGGTGCTTGATAACCAAAGTCTGCAGATGATCAAGCACCTTCTCATGTTTACAATTTGCAAGGTATTAAGATGTCTTTCAATATTTGACATGACTAGGGGTCCATTGTGAATGGATGTTCATGTAATGCTCAAGCTGTAGAATTTCAATAAGAAGGGTTTGTTGACTGTCAATAAGCTGTTGATGTGTTGTATCAGTTTTATGCATTTTGGAGAGATTTGCTGCATAAGAATGCTTGGGGGATATGGATTGATAATTCATGGGTGTCTGCATTCAAAATTGGGCAGATACATCATTGATTCAAAATGTACTAGTTGAGATTGATGTTTTCAATTAGATCTTATCTAATCTAATTTTATCTGATGGGATCACTTTCCAAATTGTGAGTTTGTGGGGCTCAAGACACACAGCATGCACATTTTAGAATTTGATAGTTATAATAGATTTTGATTTATTTCAAGTAAACTTTAATAGTCTCTCAAAATTTGGTTCAAATACAATTATATTGAAAAACCAGGAAGACAAACTAAAGCTCCTAGGTCAAAGAATCTGCTTGCTGAGGATTCCGCACCATGGCAATCAGTTTGCTTGCCTTAATCCTCTCAGAATCTTCTGTCTTATACCTTCTCCATTGTGCACAGACCATTGGTTGGTTGCATGATTTATTGTTTTTGGGTGAGCCGTGCTTTGTTCATGGGTCTCACCTGGTTCCATGCTATGTTCTGCATTATTGGCATGTTTTGACCCTTCTTGTAGTTGCATGGTGTTTGCCACTCTCAGATATAGTTGAGTTTATCAGAATTTGGGTGTATTTGTGTTCCTCTATGGAATCTGAGAATATAAAAATATTGTCTAAGTAGACATGCATAAACTTTCCAATAACATCTCAGAATATTGAGGTCATTAACCTCTGGAATGTTGCTGGTGCATTGCAGTCACCAATTTGCATAATATTACTGACAAATGTCCCCATCAGGGACACAAACACCATTTTTTGGGATGTTGTCCATGCATATGCATACTTGCTTGTATGCATCTGTCAAGTCAATCTTTGACCTGTACCTGGCCTTTGTGACATCTTTGTGAAAAACCTCCTGATCAGGGAGTGGTGTTACATCCTTATTGGTGTTGTTGCTGTGCTGTCACACATCCAAGGCAGTCCATAGTGTCCCATCTTTTTTGGGAATGCATAGCAGAGGCGCAGCTTGCATTGCCGGTCATGGTTCCCACCACTTGGCATTGATATAGCAATTCATTTTTTCATGAAGCTGATCCTGTAGTGCTCACAGACAGCAAGGGAGGTGGTACTTGTACTGTTTATTCTCATCAATGAGATTAATCTCATGGTTCACTTCCCTCCAGGGGGGGAGCTCCTCTTTCATACCATTGACAATATCTGCAAATTTATGCTGCCATTGCTGGCACAATCATGGTATGTCCTCCTCTCATAGGCTAGTAACCTTGGTTTCCTCTTTATCAATGCACTTCTAGCCTGGCAGAACCTCTGGTTCAAATTTTTCTCTGAGCACATGTAGGTGCGCTTCCCCAGTGTCCTGCATCTTCAGCCTCAGTGGAGGCTTTGATACTGTTGACTTTGTCAACCACTGCATGCTTTTCACTTTTAGCAAGCATCCATCAAACACTACTTCCAATGGTTCTGATATTTTGTCAGCAACAGGTTGACAATACACTTCTCCAGTGCATCAACATGACCCAGCCCACCTCTGCGCCACTATCAAGGCTACCACCTTGTTCTTCTCCAGTGGCATACATGGGTTGTAAGCCCATTGCATGTCCAATAGTGGCACTGGTTGATCCCAGAAGGATCTTATGCTATCAGTTGTTTCTGCTGCACTCATGGCACTCTGTCATCAAACTTTGACCCCATCTGTTACAAGGTCTTCCACCTTCACTCTGGAGCTCATTGGTTGACACTTCAATGATTCTTGTATTACTTGTTCCACATGAGTATTGTCAGGTAGATGGGCCTTATCAGGCTTGGTTGGCTGGTTCAGCCCATCCCCCCTTTCCAGAATTCCTTGGAACCCTTTTTCAGGCATGAATATTGCTGGTGTATCTGCTGGTAAGTTGGCCATTGGAGCCAGTTCCTTGTCAACTTCCTCCACTGTTGCGCTCTCATGACCTTTTAGTCAGTCATGATCCCTGCAACGCTTCTCTGTGGCCCAATACCATTGTAGATGGCCATCTGTGTCCACAAGAATGACTCTCTCCACCTTCAATGGTATTCCGTTGACAATGACTTTGTTATTCACAAAGTCAAGGTTGGCTTTGTTCTTATGCATAAATAGTGTACCAATAATCATATCACAGCAATTGAAATTTGCTATATCCACATATTCCTTCATTGGTAGTCCTGACATCTTAACCTTGACCTCCATGCCAAATTGTACCATAGCATGACTCCCCACAGTCCCCAGCTGGAGCATAAGTGGCTCCATAAGTTCAGGAATGTGTATAGCATTCACATGTGCAAACTGGGGCATAATGCCCATGGTGGTACTCCCAGAGTTCCACAATATCCATGCTTGGTGTCCATTGACCTCAACATAGATCACCAGGCACTCCTTCTCTTAAGGAGTATAATGAGGTCTTTGCAACTTGTCAGCTGCCTTCTACAGTGTCACACATTGCATGCAGATGCATTGATCTTCTGGATGCTCAGTTGGAGCAAACATAGGCTTGTCCTCATCATTGCAAGCATAGTAGCCATTATCATATATGTCTACTGCATTGTATTCATCTCCATCAATCTGGATGCTTTCCATATCATCTGCTGCAGACTGCTCCTCTACCTGTTGAGGATCCTCCTCATCTCCAATGAATTCATCTTGGTCTGCCTTGGTGTCACTTCCCACATTGCTCTCCACTGCTGCTGTATTGGTGGCTTACACTTGTGCTTTCAGCACTTTACATTGCAACACCCTGCCAGTTGGCTTGTATCCTGCATTGCCGCTGCCAAAGGTGGCCTTAGAAGGGACCGCTCTTGGTGGCCCATTCTGCATTGCCTTTGGTGCTGACTGTCCTACTCCAGGCTCATACCAGGCATCCTTAGCTGCTGGTGTTTTACCAAATTGTCCCAGTTCAGGCCTGTACTCTACAGGCAGGGTGTGTTGTACTACAAACCACAGATTGTAGTTCTGTTCCATCTTGGAGTGCTTTGCCAGGAACATTCCAACCTTGACAGGTTGGCAACTCCTCATGGTGTGGTAAGAGCTGTGCTGATCATAGTGCATGGCAGTCTATGCAGACTGCTTGTAGCATATAGTGTATGCAATGAACTCAGTCACAGTGTTGACCTCTGGAAACAGATTATTGTTGCATATAAGTGTGTGATGCATTTCAGCAGGTATTCCATGTAGGAATGTTTCCTAGATGGTAAACTCATCTAGATATATGGCCATATTCGGAGCATGGCCCACAAGCTCATTATAGAAGGTTTGGATACCTGTTTGAGCATTAGAGACTGCTGTTCTGAAGGCTTCATGAGCCTCCTGCATAGTTGCCATGTTTACAAAGTGGTTATACAGTCCAATAAGGACCTCCTTGAAGGTCCAGTCATGTTTGTCCTGATTCATATGCAGGACATGTCAGTGGAACCAGTTCCACACCTTGCTGTCAATGAATTCATGGAGCACAAATATGTGCTCCTGGTCCATGTCATCTCCACCATAGCAGCAGGTAGCAAACATCCATAGCCCAGTCCTCTAACTAGGAGAACTTATGCCCTCCAGCATATGCTTTGATATGCTTTCCTTCAGCTTTACAGGGTTGTACCCCATCCAGGAACTTAAACCTGACTCCCAGAAAGGTGGTCATGCATATGATCTATGTGGATCTTGACCACCTCATTCATTCCAGGCATGCTCATCCACAGATCATGAGGAGAGGGCAATGACCATGCCCTTATAGCTGGGCATTGTGGCTCTGCAGTCCTGCATTCAGGATGAGGACCTTGTGATGCCTGGGCTACTGGTTGCTCTGGTCAATGACCAGGGGTTCTACAATTGTCTTGACAATCTCCTCCATCCCTGTTACTACTACAACAACCCTGTCCATGGTCACTGTGGTGGTCATCATCACCACTTTCATCTCCCAGATCTCTGTCTGGTTCACCAGTCCTCACAAACAAATTGTTACCTCATATCATCTATGGGCGTGACACCTCCATGCCCATCAAAAACCATACCTTGGTCATCTATTAATGACTCTCCTTGATCCCACAAGTCTTAGTTGCAGATGTGTTGATAATTAATGCAATCATTCCAGTTGTCCACTAGGTGGACTTATTTTATGGTGTCACTGGTTCTTTGGGAACACATTTCTCACGTTCCTCTTCCTCAATTGTGATATGTCAACAAGGTGTCTTGTCTTCAGGTGGATCTTCTGCCTCCTCATCACCAGCAGGGTGGGATGTTTCTGTTTTCACCTCTGATAATGCCTGACAAGGCATTCCACTGGTATTAGCTTGCTGTTGCACAGCATTTTGTTGCTTCTCATAGTTCTGCTGGAACTTATTCGCCTATCTAGGCACATTCAAAATATCCATTGCTTCTGCAATGTCAGGTGCTTGTTGACACAGTACTGCATCACAGTCCACTGATTCAGCTGGAGTGGCTGTTGCTGTTGCTGTCCCTTGGGCTAGCTTACGCTTTATGTACTCACTGAGCTCAAGCTCAAACAGTTTGATGTATTCCATCAAATCAACCCTAGGTACACGATGGCCTCTATCAGCTAGTAATCATAAGTGCTTTACCACATAAAGCTGTAGATGCTTTTGCATTGATTCTTTCATGACCATTGGAAAATGGTCCAGTACCAGCTGAGACTGGACTGACAAGGTCAACAGTGACCTTCCTCCCTCCTCTTCGTCTGAGGAGTCTAGTTCAGACACTATGTCCAGAACTTTTCTGGGGCTCTTGCACCTCACCAGTGGCTCTTGGCCACTCCTTCTCAGCCTCTCCATTGTCAGAGGTGCTGAGAGTGCTTCTTCTTCCACTCTCTCCATATGCCTAGTCTCTGTGGCTGGGATTGCTCCCTGTGGGGTTGTTGTCTGATCCAACAATGCTTCCTGTCCTTGCTTAGCCCCTTGTTTGGGCTGCATTGTCCTGAGTGGGGTACTATGTGCTAGCATGCTTCCCTGCATGGTGTCTGCATATGGACTAGATCCACCCATTACCCCTGCTGAGAGTGTAGTGTCCTCAGGCAAATTTAGGTAAATCAGCAATGCTAGATTTGTTGCCGGAAGTAACGTCCCCAATGCAAATGTTTTATCCCCTGGTCTAGAACCAGGGTTCAAGATTTATTTCATCCATGATATGGATAGGCTGCCTGGCATTTCAAAGCTCTTGCTCATGTTGAGCATCACTTTGTCATCCCATTTCAGTGGGGGCTGATATTTTGATGCTGACGGCATCTCAGGGAGTTTAGAGCCAATTACTGGCTCTGAGGACCCCGGTGGTTGCTCAGAAGGATCAACCATGAGAACTAGATGTTGATGTGGCAGATAGAAGTTGCAAAGTTTGATGAGTGTTGCCTAGTATGGTAATGAGAGCCCAGAGTCTAAAGCTGATAGCAGAAGATTCAAAAAAATGTAGCTGTTGGCTACAGATAGAACAATCTTGCATATCACACAGCAGCTGAATCAGACCACAATATTGGATTGACTAGCTATGATGGTGAAAATACAAGATGTCAACCTTACATAATCTACATACATGTGTCAATGATGCATGTAGGGTGTAGCTAGACATGCATCAATGATGGAGCGCATTGTAGCACAGAGGGGGGGGGGTTGTTGGTGCAATCACCAGGTGTCTCTTTGGCCAGGGAGGTGAATTGATTAGTGCGGGCCCTGCAGGATTTGGGGGTGGGAGCCCATTGTCAGGAGTGGCTATTGGAGAAGTTGGCCTGGGCAAGGGGCAAAATCTTAGGTGAGTACCTAGCCCCTCCAGGGTTCCTTCTTCAACTGACCTTTTCCATCTAGTTTGGGCCTGGGAGCACTGTCTGCTTTTGAATGGTGCCTTGTTGGCAGTATTGTTTGTAGTGGAGGAGATGAGGGATGAGGTGGTCCTGGCGAGAGTGGCACATGGCATGGGGTGGTTGGTACAATTGATGGGGGTCATTGGCACCAGAACATGGTGGAGGCGGGGTTGTAGCTCAAGCATTTGTGGATGGGCTTCAAGATCCCCCCCTGCTCAACAAGTTGGTTCAAATAGCTTGGGATTTGTTGGAGTACAAGTTTGGGCCAGAAGAAGGCCAGAGGAGGCAGTTGGGGCCCAGGGAAAGTTGTCAGGCATAGGTGGTATTTCTTGGACTTTGGCAGACCCATTTTTGGTAGTTTTCTTTTGTTGTTTGCTCATTGTGTTTCTTTGTTGAATTGTTTCTTGTTTTGTTCTTTCTGATTCTGTAGTATCATGTAATATTAGCATGTACTCTCCTGGTCCTGTGTCCTGAGCATGAGTGTTTTCTGGGTGAGAGTAAAGAGGAAGCATAGGGGTCTTGGTGCGAGTTGAATCCCTAATGAATCCAGAGGCAGGGGTTACACCTATAGTGGCTGTCTGTGTAGTCTAGTCCCAGTGATCCCAGGGTTTGTCAGGGTGCCATTGGTGGAAATCCTGGAGTTTTTCAAGGGCGTTGTCGAGATAGTGCCAGGGTTCCCAGGTGTTGTCTTCAGAGTTGTAGCCCTTCCAGCGTATGAGGTACTGGGGGCAGCTGCATATCAACTGGGAGTCAAGGATATGGTTGACTTTGTATTGGTACTTGTCCCCTGCTTCTAGGGGCGGTGGGTGCTCCAGACATTGCCTGGAGAAGGAGTCAGGGGTGTGGCGCTTGAAGAGTCAAACGTGGAACACCAGGTATAGGCCCTTCATGCCCAGAGGTAGGTTGAGTTTATAGGCGTGCAACAAGATCTTCTGGAGAACCTTGAAGGGGCTGAATTGTTTGTGATTGAGCTTCAAGGAGGGGCATCAGCTGCGTAGATTTTGTCAATTGAGCCATACCTGAGTCCTGGGGATCCAATCAGGGATATCCTCCTGTTTGGAATCAGCTTGTTTGGCATAGGCTTTGTTAGCAATGTCAATTTCTTCATGGAGGAATTGATGGAGGTTCTGGAGATCTTGAGCAACTTCGTGGGCAACATGGGAGGGGATGTCCCAGAGGGAGAAGGTGAGCTTGGAGTGGTAGCCTTTGTTGGCAAAGAATGGTGAGACTCCAGTAGCAGAATAAGGAGTATTATTGTAAGTGAACTCAGCAAGGAGTAGCTCTGCATGCCAGTTGTTCTGCAGGTAGTTGATGTAGAGGCAAAGATACTGCTTGAGGGTCTGATTCACCCTGTCACAATCCACCACCACCACCGGTACCCAGCCCCAGCCCTGGTACCCTCAAACTAGGTCAGCTCCACAAACCCTGGGCCTGGACCAGCCCTCCTATATTTCCTGTTTTATCTCATACTTGACTTGCTCTATTTCTTACTCTCTTATCACTTGTCTCATTCTCATCTCAATCTATTGCTTTTCCTCTCCGGCCTCCTTCTCTAAGTCTCCTTCTCTGTTTCTCACCTCTCTCTCTTTTTCTTTCTTCCTCCTTGTCTCCTTGCCTCTGCTCTCTTCAAAGTCCCTGACTTTTTTCACTGCTCCCCCACCTTTTGCCCTTCAACCCCAGCCCCAGGACTTAATGAGTCCCACATCTGAACCCCGGCCTGCCTACACTCACTTTCCTGGGACTTATTCCCAGCCCCAGAGCTCCCTCCTGGCCCCTGGAGTTTCCTTGATAGCTCCTTGGACTAGTCTTGGTCCCTCTGTACTTGCTCTTGTCTCCTCAATTCCAGTCCGTACGCTGTGCCCACTACTCTGGTTGTGTATACAGACTTTGTGCGTGCCAAGTAAGGATTTGCCCAGTCATCTGAGCCCCTATGGTCAGCAGAACCTGACACACCCATTCTGTTTGCCTGTTGGTTTCCAGGTGGTAGGCAGTCAAGAGTCAGACTTTGATGTCAAGCACCTTGCAGAAGGAGGTCCAGAATTTGGAGACAAAGAGGGGGCTGCAATTGGAGACAATGTCATCTGGGAGTCCATGCTTAGCAAAGACATGTTCAAGAAACATCTTGGGGAACTCCAGGGCTGAGTTGGTTGTTTGACAGGGCAGAATAATTGCCTGTTTGGTCAGCCTACATACCACAACCAGATGGTGTTAAATCCTTCAGACTCTGGGAGTTCAACAATATGGTCCATGGAGATAGATGACCAGGGGTGTCATCCAACCAGTAAGGGCTTGAGGAGTCCATAAGGCTGGTGTTGTGGTACCTTGGCCCAGAGGCAGGCTTTACAAGATCATACATATCACATGATGTCCTTTTTCATGCCGGGCCAAAAGTATGTCTGGGAGATGAGTTGGAGGGTCTTGCACATTCCTGAGTGGCCCTGGCATTTGTGGTTGTGATGCTGCTGGAGGATATCAAGACAAATCTTGGCATGATTGGGGGCATAAATATGACTGTTTTGGAGTAAGAGGCACTAATCATTGGAGAGGGTGAAGGAGTTGTTGGGTGAGTTGTTAATGCTGGTGCTCCAGGGGTTGTGTTGTTTGAAGTAGGAGTCTCGGGGCGCCTAGCAAATCTGCCTTAGAATTTCTTCCTCATTCATGATCAGTACAGCATTCAGGTGTCTGGGTGGGATTACCACTTGGTAGTTGAATGTGTTGCGCTCTGCTTCAAAGGTTTTTTTGGGGTACACATCCAGTCTTTGTGTGAGGGCATTGGGTCTTGCTCCGAGTTGCCCCAGGCAATAGTGGATGGTAAAGTCATATTCGGAAAGAATTTCAGACCAGCGGGCTTGTCAGCAACTGAGTTGCTTGGTTGTGGTGAAATACTGTAGGGTGTTGTGGTTTGAATAGACTTGGATCCTGTGCTGGGCTCCTTTGAGGTAGGTGCACCACTGCTTGAAGGCTTTGACAATGGTGAGGAGTTCCTTGTCATATATATCATAGTTGAGTGTGGCATTGATCATTGAGTGAGTGTAGAAGGCAGCTGGCCAAAGAGTGCTGTTGTTGCCAGGGTCCATCTGGGAGAGTATACTGGTGGTGTAGTTGGAGGTGTTGCATTCCAGGATGATGGGGAGCTCTGGGTCAAAGTGTTGTGATACCAGAGCAGTAGTAAAGGCCTTCTTGAGGAGTTCAAAGACGCTTTGGCACTTACTGTTCCAGGCCCAGGTGGTTTCCTTCTGAGTAAGGCAGTTGAGGAGCTTTGTAATACTGGAGTAGTTATCTATGAATCTCCAGTAGAAGTTAGCAAAACCCAGGAATGACTGTACTTCCTTGACATTCCGGGGGGAGGCCAGTTGAGGATGGTGTCCACCTTTGAAGGATCCATTTGAAGTCTGTCTGGGGACATGATGACATCAAGGTACTCGACTTCAGTGGTGTGGAAAGAGCACTTTTCAGGTTTTGCATGAAGGTGGTGCTTCCAAAGTCAGGTTAGGACATAGCAGACATGGTCCTGGTGTTCTTCAAGGGAGTTCAAATAGATAAGAATGTTGTCTAGATACACAATAATGAAGATGTTGCTCATGTCATGGAAGATATCATTTATGAAGTATTGGAATGTAGCAGGGGAGTTAGTCATTCCTGTCACAACCCACTCCTGGAGCTTGCCCACCACCCTGGGACAATACCACCGACACCCCCATACTCCCCCAGGACAACGCCAACTGCCCCCACCGTCCACAACAACACCGTGACAGGCCACGGTGACACCTGTCACTCCTGGGTTCACCGCCCCCTTGACCCTGACACCCAGCAATCACCGCAACTCTGGAACATCCCGCATCAACCTGGAATCTCCCATGGTATGAGCCGCCCTCAGACAGATCACCTCGGCATCCCCCGGCAATCAGTCCCACCACCCAGCAATCACTCTGGCGATCACGCCCAACACCCGCAGTTACGGCCCAACTCCCATCACCCACATCACCTGGCGATCACCCTGGCAATCACGCCCGACACCCAACATGGAACTAGGCTGAGCCCACCACTCTGGAGTCTGCAGTATTTAAGGCCTAGGTAGACAACTTGTATGCTAGTGTTGATATTGAAACTATTTGTCCCCATCTCCTTTGCCTTGTACTATTGTATCTTGTCTCAGTCTCTTGGTCTATTCCTGTCAACTTCCATTCTATCTTCTCCAAGTCTCTTTTCCCTTCTCAGTCCATTTCCTTCACTTCTGTCCTTGACTTCTTTTTCCTGGTTCAATCTTGTCTCATTCTTTGTTCACTTTCTTGTTCCTTTTTCCCTTCACAGCTCATCTCACCCTGGCCTCGCCTTGCCTTCCCCGGACCAAGCCTGGGCTCACCTCAGTAATCCCAGACTCACGCCTCGTACCCCTGGAACTCCAGCACAACCCCGGACTCACTCCCATAGCCTGGACCTAACCCTTCTAACCCTCTCCACAGCCAGATTAATCTACACTAGCCCCGGAACCAACCCTGGACCCTATAATCACGTAGGACTTCATACTTGTAGCTACCTTGAGTCCACCTTGTAAGGTCATGCTTAGGAAGAAGCCCCTGCAGTCAATGGAACCTGACAATTCCAAAGGGTATCACAAGGTACTTGAACAGACCATAATATGTCCAGAACACAGTCTTCCACTCATGTCCCAGGGCAATTTGTGTAAGGGTGACCTCTGGAGGCTATGGCCCAGTCACACAACTGGCAGGGGGAGATCCAAAGTATATTAGAGTATATACCAACAATATCATAATAACTACTCACCTGGCAGAGGGAGATCCAAAGAGAACAAGTCTAGGGATTCCCTATGCCAGGATGGACGCTTCTGAGGCTTCAGAAGCATGAGAAACAACTGTATAGGACAACAAAACCTTAAAAAACTCGAAAATTGCAAGACAGGACAAATCCAGAGTTTTGGAAGTCAGAAAGGCAAAC